>QAOA01000966.1:0-25026 GCA_003255065.1 Cercis canadensis | reverse complement strand
TCATCTGACCAATTATGAGTCGTACCCTACAACAGTGTAGCCAAAAGGCATGATGTTTAGTATCCTAGAGTATGTAAATTAATTAAGGGGGTAGTGTTTGTGCCGTAGATGTTAACTAACTGACCTTTAACAATATAGCATCTCCTTCGGGAACTCCCTCGAACATGTCCCCTCCAACAAACTTTATTCCTTCAAAATATAAAGTTTTTTGTTAGAACAGTCTCTTACGACTCATTTGTCTACCTTGTCAAAGTTTTTAACATCCCCATGAATAACAGTCCCCATTTATTTGTCATTTAACGTACAAATTTGGAAAGGAAGAAAGAGCACCAGATTGGAGAGATCAAGTTAGGACCAAATAAATACCAAAAATAAACTGTCTCTTTTGTAGTTTAATTAGCAAATAAGAAGTTATAGAAGCCACTAGGTATATATATTGTGGTGGTAAGGGATTGAGTATCATGAGTTTGAACATTTTTTATGTCATATGACAAAAGAAAAAGAAAAGAAGTTATAATCATTTTATTACCCAAAAAAAGATGGTTTACAAGTATTGAAATTAGGATACTTTAGCAGAAACCAAATATAAATTAATTAATTAGTTTGTGTATTTCATATAAATTTTATATTCCAAAGAACATAGCTATGAGCAAAATATTCAAGGTAATAAAACTGTTAGGTGTGAAGAACCAATTCAACCAAAAAACTTAAACTGTTAAGTGAAGACCCACACTTAAACTATGTGCTGAAATTTCAGTTTAATTGAGAAAGTGAGGGTAGAAGGATTTGGTTACTTAACCGTTTGGTTAAAGAGACTTTGATATCATGTAAAGACTGATTCAACCTAAAAATTTAAGCTGTTAAATAAAAGCTCAAGAATGATTTTATATCTAACACGTCATCGCACTTTAAAGCTTTTTGGGCTTGAAATATGGACAAAGCACATGCTCACTTATACTATGTGCTTAAGCCTTTATGTTGAATTGGTTTTGAACATGGTATCAGAGTCTCTTTAACCAAGCGGTCAGGAGATCAAATCCTTCCGCTCCCACTTTCTCAATTAAATTAAAATTTCAGCACAAGATATAAGTGAGACTGTATTTTGTCAGGGCTTGAAGAGTGTGTGGCATATTAGATATAAAATCATTCATGAGCTTTCAGCTAATAACTTTAGTTTTTAGATTGAATTGGTTCTTTTGAGAAAGTGGAAGCAGAAGGATTCGATCTCCTGACCGTTTGGTCAAAGAAGCTCTGATACCATATAAGAGATATGCTGTTGTGGGAAAGTAAAATTGCTTTCTCATTAACTTTGAGTGACTTTAAATACACGAAGTGTTTGAGTTTTACAAGGAGACCATCTAAGATAATGATAAGGTTAGGTACTATATATTTGAGTGAGTCAACCTAATATGATATTAACAACCTTAGAGACTAGAGTNGTCAAAGAAGCTCTGATACCATATAAGAGATATGCTGTTGTGGGAAAGTAAAATTGCTTTCTCATTAACTTTGAGTGACTTTAAATACACGAAGTGTTTGAGTTTTACAAGGAGACCATGTAAGATAATGATAAGGTTAGGTACTATATATTTGAGTGAGTCAACCTAATCTGATATTAACAACCTTAGAGACTAGAGTTTGAGTTTCAAGAGGTCACTACACCAATAACTAGGAAGTCATGTGAGAAATATACCTGGATAAGGTGGAGCGAACTGTATCACTCGAGGCAAATCAAAATTAATACCCTTTATTGAAGGGTACTTGGAGATAATCATCTTAAGACGTTGCCCAATATCACCAGCCACATCGACAAGTGTTGATATTCCCTCAAAGCCTGTGTATATTTGAAGAATCTTCTTCATATGTAAAGCAGAGATTTCCGCCATTGCTCTATGGAATGAATGTTCCAGTGTTGCATCCGTTTCGTGGTATTGGTATACAGGCTTTCCTTGAACTATCTTGCATAGGTCATCACTTGGATCAAAAATTATCTCCTTGAAGTTCACACTAGAAAGTAGTCATTCACACCGTATCAAGACATAAGTCCAATGTTTTTGATCAATTAGTTAGTTAGTAACAATAATCAATAGCCATCTAAAGCACAAAATGTAGTTACTCACAACATTTCTCTCGTGTATGGATGGAAGGAGAAAAATGATATTATTGAAGCCCAAGAGGGGCCACCTTCATTGCTGACATAGTATTCACCAGCCGGAGCAAGTCCATAAAGTCTTTCAATGCTGCCATCTTCATTGGTGCGCGTAGAACAAGTAAGAATAGAGAGAGTTACAAGCAAGCGCAGCATACGGTCGAGCCTCTGAGGTGTGCTTGCAGATAGAGTCGGAAGTTTGGAAGCAATTTCAGCTGCAGAAACATATCCACCTTTTGGGGTGGCTTGAGCAATGATGTCAAATAGGTTTAGCTCAGTGGCAGCCCTCAACACCGCACCATTTATCTGACCAGAAGATATTAGCATGGCGCGAAGGGAAGCATCATACTCAGTTTCTTTCTTAAGGAGGGTTTTCACATGTTCACCATTCTCTGTGGCACTCATTTTTGCTTCTCTCAATTAGTGTGACCTCCTTTTTCCTCTCTAGTTTGTTTTAGTAATGTTTATACAACTTAGGGTTTGAAGTAGAGTGATATATATAGGCATAAGAGACTCTTGTTCAGTAAGCAATGATAAATCTAGAAACAGCTCAATAAGAAACAAACTATGAGAATAAGAGGCTAAACTAAAAAAAAAATGTGAAAATCTCAAAATTTTTCTTAAAAATTTTTGTAAAAAAATTAAAAGAATTTTGAGGCCAGTGGCACTGCTGGCCCCCTTAAATCCGTCACTGTCAGTAAGAGTTGGAGTCATGTTGTACGAAGTTAATGATGCTACAAAAGATTAATTATTGGAGGGCAAGTTCCATAATGTCAAAGTTCCAATTCCAAAGGCCGTGTTTGATTTTGTTGTCTGGAAATGACGTACGAAGTTAAAGATAATACGGCACATATATCTAGAAATGTTCCGTAAATCTTTTCTTTTTTTGGGTAAATTCAATGTTCCGTAATTCTTAGTTGTTGATAATAAGAGAAAATATACCGTATTTCCAGATAAGTGCTTTAACATTCTTAAAAGCATAGATATCCTTTACTATTACAGTAATATGGACTATTTTGCAAGAAAGAATGTTAAAAATTGAGAAAGAAATTATACTGAACCTTTAATTACAAGAAACATATTTTTAAGGGAAAAGAGATGCAATAGACGCCTGTTATGTAAGATTATTTTCTATAAAAGGATGTCTGCATTGGAAAATCAAGGCTCCAACTTCAAGTATATTGAACTACTAAATGTATCCCTTGATAAAACGAGATAATTAATAGCTAGGAGTCAAAGAAAATTGCGATGCCTATTGGTCAAAAGAATGATACATGTATATCACGAAAATTTATTTAGATCTTTCTCATTGCACCTAATGGTGCCTGCCTCTTAGTGGAATACTTATGCAGAGTGCTTTAATGATAATTAGAGAGTACTAATATGCATCCATAAAAATATGCAGTAACATGCCGTCGACAAAATAAAGGTGTGTCCATCAAATCATGGTCTAATATGTCTCTTAACGAATCAAATCCACAAGGGATTTACGATTTGCCTTTAAATGAAGTCATTCTTTGAAATTTCTTGTGTTTGAAAGAAACCTACGTTTATCTAATTGATTGGACTTTGGTTTGGAACTTAGTTTGAAATATTTATGAGGTGTGATGAATAGTTGCCACATTTCTTGACTGAGTTGTTTCTTCAATTTGAATTAGAAGTTGAAAAGCAATTTTAGTCAAAGAAAAATGAATCCGCCACTTTGATTGAAGGTTTCCACTTGATGATCTGTATAGAAGTCATAGTTGATTCTCTGGTTTAGCTAGTTACTTTCCTGATTAACAATTTTTCTATGCTCAATTTATTCTAATGAAGCTCATCAGATACGGTTAGAAATTGAGGATGCTGCCAATTTGTGGGAAAGGTAGTTAGTCAAGGGTTTGCAATAAACTTTTATGTTTTGACTCCTTAATCAATATTATCTGTCTGATGTAAGTGAAAGACAAAAAGGTGCAAATGTCTTGTTGATTTCATAATGAGCTTGATTGTTTCTGTAGTCTAATTCATAATAAGTAAAGTTTTAAATGAGTGGTCTGCAACTGCAATCGCAATTACAACATTATTGTTGTAAATAGTCATCCTAATCGCATTTTATAAATCATTGCAGTTTGTTTTGACCACTTCTATCCATATTTTCTAATGATAATCTCGAATGGAATGCAACCATTTCTACATAATAATGGCTTTTAATTTAAACATTGCTTATGAAATATTAAAAGTACCAAATTTCTTTGACTTCAGAGAAAAAAGGAAATAAATAAAAAGTAGTCCCAGATACCCGTTATTCATGAGTGATGGATGTGTTTTCCTTTGGCAAACACTAGCGTGAGATGACTTAAATATAATACTTCAAGACTCATACTTATTTTTTGGCCATGAAGAGTCAGATACTGACGAATGCGGTTTGTGGAATAGGAAGAAAAGTAATGAAACTGTGAAATTAATAACTAAATAGTAATTACAATAGTCAACAAAAAATAAATATTTCCGAGTAAAAAATAAGAATATGTCACTTCAACAATAAGATATCAATCTAAAGAACGTTTGATCACCTTTCATAATTTCTTCATCTGTGTATGTAGTGTGCTTTAGTCTACTGCAATATGCTTAATTAAAAGTTAAGTAAAATCAAATTTGTAACTACTGCTATCAAGATTCTTCTTGTAAATGATTTAGTTTTGTACCTATTAACTGTCAAGAACTAATTTAACCTAAAAGCTCAAGCTGTTAGGTGAAGGCCCTAGAATGGTCCAAAGAATGGTTTTATATCAACATGGCCCCACACGTAAAAGTCATTTAAGTTTGAAGCGTGAATAAAGAACATGTTACTTATACCTGTGTTGAAATTTCAATTTAATTGAGAAAATAGAGACATAAGGATTTGATCTCCTGATCATTTAGTCAAATAGGCTCTAATATTATGTCAAGAACTGATTCAACCTAAAAACTTAATTAAACTGTTAGGTGAAGACCCAACAATAAATATCTAACATTAACAAGACATAAACCAAAAANAAAAAAAAAAAAAAAAAACCGAGAGATAAATCACAGCTTTTATTAAATTTCATTTTAGAATGCATTACACATATTTACCAACATCCCTGTAATTCTTTCTAACACTTATATCCCCTACAAAACTATCACATGTTTATCATATGAATATGCCTCAACTACTTTTTTTTTTTTTTTTCAGGAAATGATGCTAGCTACAATTAAAATATGTTCTTGATCAATTATTTTAATAGTGAATTTGTAAGAGACTTATAAAAGAATTTATGAACTGAGCAATATTGTCAATTTTTTTTTTTATTTTTTAAGAAAAGATGTTGCTATAAAATTTATTTTTATTGTCAATATTGTCACCTAAAAAATACTGCTCTGCACCATGAAAATGATCTATTTTTTTAAAACATATTGCAAAGTTTAAGTGAGTCAATAGGATATAATGAGTCAAAATAACCAAATAATTGATATAATGTGAGTTTAACTCGATCTATTAACTTTAGCTAGATTTACTTAAACCTTTTTTTTTTCTGTATAGCTTAGATTACATAATATCACATTGACTTATTTAACTTTTTTTCTATATAACTTAGATTACATATATCACACGAACTAACTTAATCTTTTTTTTTTCTCTGTATAGGTTAAATTTTGCAACTGAAGTTTTATTACATTATAGTTTATGTACAATTGTTTCAATAAAATTTGACTTTTGAACATTGTTAGAATGATATAATGATGTAGAACTATATATATTTTTTTAAAACTATGTCTTACTTTCTTTCTTCTTCTTTTTTTCTAAGGTGAAGGTTAAGTAACTTCCTGATTATCCATTTTTTAGTCATTATACAAGCCCTTAATTTTTCTATCTTGCTTTTATATTAATTTTTGAGTAAATTACACAAACATCTCTAGAAATTTGCTGATTTTATATTTACCAGTCATCTATTTTGAAAACCTACATATACATCCCTTGACTTTTAAAAATACACCACACATAAATCCAATCCTTAATAGACAAAGGCGTTAGTCAATGGTCAAATGGAAATTTAAAATATAAAATTCCCAACATGCCATTAATGAAGCCCTAAATTTTCATTTGCAGATTGTGTTCTCACTCTCATTCACATACTTCAGCAGCTTCTAATGAGTAATGTCATCTTTATATTATCAATTAGATTCTACAGTAACTACTTGTTTCATATACTTTATTTTAATATCAGCTATCACTTCAATTATTATTTGGTTTTTTTTTTGGTCTATTAAAAGTTACATAATAAGGTAGCTTATCTTCTTTCAAACTTCTTCACTAGTCCCAATAAAATTCAAACACAAAATTTTTATAATAAAGTATCAAATACTCAATTATTAAAGTGCCCTCTTAATTAAAATCTAATTATTTTTTAATATTAAACCAGTTATACAAAATTGGAAGTGCATAAGAAGTATACAAACATTATCTATACTACTATATAAAAACAACTTCTTTGCTTTGGTCTCACAAAATAGGTATTTAAAAGTCAATAAGTCTAGTAACACCTCCCCTAGTTATAAAAATTAGAATCTAATGTTTGATGCTAGTTTCACTTATTTGATAGGGTCCAAGTGAGACAAATGCCTATATAATTATGAGTAATGAATGAATTAATTTGCACGATGCTAAGGGATACTGAGCTTCTCTTTGCACTTTTGGCTACATTCTTATATATTACAACTCATAATTGGTCAGATGAAAAATACTTACAACTTTTGATCAACTGCATCAAGCCTTAAGCAGTGTGATTATTATTGACATGATGATGCACGAAGAACCAAAATGAACCACTTCTACTAACTACTTTTCCATTTATGATATTGTCATGTTCTCTTAAATCGGTGGACCGGAAAGAACTGAGAAAAAATTGGATAATCATGTGACATCACTTATGTGTAGGGAAAATATTGGCATAAAAATACATTTTTAACAGTTCATATGAGTTTTAAGTTAAATATACAATTCAAATAAAATAAATATAAATCATGTAATAAGATTGAATCGAAATCTAAAAGAATTTGAGACATTTCATGGAAAAAATATGGAAAGGAAAAGCAATAAAGTTTCGTCCAATGACATTTCATGTTATTTTCTAGATTTTGGTTTTGATCAATGTGGTGATTTAGATACATATATATATATACACATAAAAATACATGCACATATATAAACGTTATGATTTTAAAATATTATCACAAAAAATATTTAAAAAGGTTTACCTTTTAAAATCTACAATCTAATTTATATATCCCATGCGAAGTGCGGGCTAATACTTTTTTCTTTGAGGGAAACGTATGGGCGAATACTTAGTCTATAGAAAACCTTAAGCTTCGTAATGGGTTCGTCAGTTGATACATTGATGGTAACTTGGTAAATGTTATAATTATTTAAATTGTGATAAATGTCTTAAGGTGATGGACAAAGTTATCTTTCAAATCTAAAGTCACACTAAAATTTTTTTAAGGACTAGATTGATTGTGCTTGTATCTTTAAAGAACTAAGAAAATGATTTTACTCATTATATTATAGTTAAAAAAAATACATGTTTAACACCAAGTTGCAACATATATGTTACTCTAATAGAAGCATATATGACTTCAACTCAAGTGACACATTATTTATTTACCAAGAAAAAAAGTGATAACATTATTTATCAAAAGCAAAAAAGACAACTCAAGTAACACACTAAATTTTAAAGAATAATATTATAATAAGGTCCGAAACTGCGAATCTCAAGATCTCCGAAATTTTATAAAAAAGAACAAATAATTAATGTTATAAATTGATTATACATAATAAGGCCTATAATTTGATTACAAACAGCAGACTTGTTCANATAGTTGATCTAGAACACCAACAAGAAACATGCCAACACTATCTAATTCTATATATAATCATTCATGTTTCTTTCTCAAATGATTTAGAATAGTAATTTCGACCTAAAATAGTCTGTTTGCATTCACTAAAAAAGATGCCTTTTTTCTTTTAAAACTAGATCAGTGTCGGAGCATTGCTCTTTCAAGGTTTTTTTTGGCTTCATAATCTGAATAGTGTAAAAGAATTCACTCATTCATGGCATGCTATATATCCTAAACTCGACTGGGCAACTTTAAAGCTATGTAGTAGTTTAGTAGATAAAGCTGAATAATTATACTCAAACAACTCATCTCAATAATTATAGCTTTAAGTAATTGAATTCTTGTGTTTTCGATCGGAGAAAAGTGAAATCAAACTAGATCTTATCAGACTGAAATTTTTGTATATTTAAGAGTAGTACTCTTATAAAAAAAAAAATGTAAGTCTTATACATTTTCTTGTTTATAACTTTATAAGAGTGTACTCTCATAGCACACAAATTTTTTTTTTCCCTTTTACACCCTCTTACACCAATAATACTTCCAGTTATGATTATACATAATAAGGCTTATAATTTGATTACGAACAGCAGACTTGTTCATGGGTCTGGGTGGGGCCCATATTACCTTGATTGTTTGGGTCACGACCCAGGCCATTACCCAATCTAACTAAAGGCCCATAGATCTGGCCCGAAGGGCCTTGAGTGTTGGGCATACCTTTTTTGGTCTTAGGGGTAATCCCATACAATTACTTCTCGCAGGAACATAAAGGTGTTTAAGCAAGAATTATTTGAACATTTTAGATTCAAGTGTGCAACAATCATTTCTCCTTTCAATTAGCTTCTTCTTCACTCCCTTGTCTACATACTAATTTATAATTTATGCTCTCAAGGAATTTTTTTTGGGTTCAAAAAGAAGATTATTCTAAAAGAAATATTTTAATGATTAAAGCATTGGATATTAACGAAATTGATGATGCCAGTGTTGAGGTCAGAAGGGTTAGGACGGGTTTGGATGCAGGTTGGGTGTAGTCCAAGGTCTTATTTGCACAATGAACACGAGTGAACTAAAGGCCGGATTGGGCATACCCAAACTCTAAAAATCAAGTTAGGTTGGTCTCAAGTAAGTGAAGTAATAAATGAAGAGATTGTGTAAAAATGAATATACTTGTTAGAGAGTAGTATATATGAAAAAATGAAGAGGCATGGGGGTATGTTGGTAATTCTAGCAATTGCGACTAGATGAGCCAAGATTGTTTGAGTCTCTAGGTAAGAATATCTACATAAACAGTCAAGCATATTAATGTCCAAGATGAGGAAGAGGCTTTGGTGCAGTGGCACCACCTCCAACTTTTAAGGTTGTTAACTCATGTTCTCAAGCTCAAGTTTGGGCCTCCCATAGCACACAAAGTGTACTCTCTTTCATAGTTAGCACTATACAAGACGGGAATTAGGCGTTGAAATATACATATGAGTATAATATAAATTTTATATTAAAGAAACGATCAAACATACATATCTAATAAATATACATATAAAAAATTATATGAGTATATTACGCTTTATAATGAAAAGTTTGTTATCTAAAATACGGGTTCTATATAGTAATTTTTAATATATTATCAAGAGTATTATAGCATATTTTATTGACTAAAACTATAAAAAAAATATTTTTAATCCAAACACTTATTTTTTTATAAGAAAAAATACTTAATATTGAACTTTTTTTTTTTTGGGTAACATATTGAACTTATTGTTACAAATGAATCATATCTCAAAATATTTAATACTCATAAAAATTATTAGTTTTGATTAAAAAATATTATAAAAATAGTATAACAAAAATGAAAGTTAAGGTTAAAGTTATATTTACATTAACTACAAGTGTAAAGAAGATAAAATAAAAATTTATCTACATATATTAGGTAAAAAAAAAAAAAAGACTATAAAGGAAAAAAAATAAAGCAGTTTGAAAAGAAATTTTTTATTTAATAAAGCACTAAGAAATGTTTTATACGTTATTTTTATGGAGCTTTCAATTAAACTCATATTTTACTGATTCTTTAACTTTGATACGTTAAACGGGAGTTTTATTCAAAATTACAAACATATGGGTATATTACAAGTATTATACGCGTTTTAGGTAACTAAGCTCTCTTCTATCTATAATAATAATAATAAACCATTTTTTAGTCATTATCCAAGCCCTTAACTGTGTCAAAGGATCTTGGGGCTTTGTTCCAAATTTTTAATCTTGCTTTTATATTAATTTTGGAGTAAATTACACAAACATATCTAAAAATTTACTGATTTTATATTTATCAGTTATCTATTTTAAAAACCTACATATACATCCCTTGAATTTTAAAAATACACCACACGTAAATCCAATTCTTAATAGACAAAGGCGTTAGTCAATGGTCAAATGGCAATTTAAAATATAAAATTCCCAAAATGCCATTAATGAAGCCCTAAATTTTCATTTGCAGGTTGTGTTTTCACTCATTCACATACTTCAGCAGCTCCTTCCCCTTCACATATCACTAGCTCGTGTTTTCATCCTCATTAACAATTAACACCAACTGCCTCACTATCACCACGTCAAGAAATAAGAGAACAACCCCACTTTTAATCTCTTTCTTTCAATTTCTCCCTCAATCCTCACTCTCTCACCATCTCAAAATCGCACTCACAGTACCACTTACTCTCTCACTTCTTCATCGGATTTATAGTTTTCCTCTCATCCACACACACGCACACCATCCACTGCTTGCATTCTCCTGTGTTTTTTAGTCTCTGCACCATAACCCATATAACTAATTGTCAAGAAATTATATCACCCAAAAGGTTAAGCTATTAAGTGAAGTACCAGAATTTGTTTCATATTTAACCATGTTAAGAACTGATTCAACTTAAAAGTTTAAGCTATTAGAAGGCTCAATATTTGTTTTATATCTAACACCAATCAACTAAAACTTTTAAAACTTTCTTCAGGAACCAGCGTCACAGGCTTCTTCCAAGATACGTCTACACATTTAAAATTTTTAGTCTCAAGGTCTTATGCTCGAGGCATTGGTTCTTCGTCAACTAAAGCTTTCTTAATATGATAACCTTGATCTTTGAATTTTTCAGTGCACAATCTTGAAAATTTGACTCGCCTTTAGTATTGGGGGTGAGAAAGATTGAGAAGAAGGCAATGAGAGATAAGAATGCTATTGACTGGAGAAGAAGACCAATTTCATTCTCTGGTGATGGGTTTTTTTTTTAAGGGCGATTGTATCGTTTTAATCTGTTTGCAATCAAGAGAAAAAGGCATCTATTGAAAATATTCTTAACATGTATGACTTAACTAAGTTTATGTGTAGGTTTTCAAAATAGAGAGAAGGTAGGTGTAATCAACAAATTTCAAGAGATGTTTATATAATTTACTTATTGCTATGTCATAAAAATATGAAATAGAAGTCATGATATCACTCAGGACAAGATTATTGAAAACAATGAGTGAAACGAAATTGATGTATTATTGAAGGAACTTGTAGTACATTAATTTAATGTCCATCTTACAAAGAACAGCATTGAAGACAATAATAAATTGCAGAGATGATGCCTATATTTCTTCAACTCGGAATCTAGAAAATCCAGATGCTTTACTCAAATATTCAAATTCCTTCTCGATTCTTTCTAGTCCACTACCTTGTGAGAACATAACGTTGTCAAAAATTGAAACACACTTAGCAGCACTGCTTAATTCTGGTTCTGCTGGCATTATCAAGTCTATAACGACGACCTTTCCCTCTTTCTTCAAGGCATCATGGCAATTGCTGAAAAGTTTTATGAACTTTTCTTCTGACCAATTATGAGTAGTGCCCTTCAGGAATGTAACCAAAAGTGGAAAATTATATGAGGATTGTGTCTTGATATACAGTGGCTAAAATTTGTGTTATGTTAGTGGTAAAGGACCTTTATCATTATAGCATCACCTTCTGAAATACTTTTGAACATGTCCCCTCCAACATGTTTTATGCCTTTAAAATATTGATGAATTTCATAGAATGATTAGTTCTAATTAATATGATTGTTACTAGGTAAAATCAGTAATACTCATTTTTTCCTATGTACATGGTATCATAAAGGTTTGAATTTAAGAATCTCTAACAAATTATCCAAAGCTCTCATTTCTAGTTCATACTGTTTCTTAAATCAGTAGTATAGTATTCTAACAAAATCACTGTTTCATTATAGCATCACTTTCTGGAACACTTTTGAACATGTCCCCTCCAATATGCCTTATGCCTTTAAAATATTGAAGAATTTCTTAGAATGATCAGTACTAATTTTGATCGAATTAAAATAGGATTGTTACTATGTAAATCAGTAATATTCATTTTTTTCTATGTAGACGGTGCCATAAAGGTTTAAATTTAAGAATCTCTAACAAATTACCCAAAGTTTTCATCTTTAGTCCACACTGTCTTAAATCAGTAGTAGTAGTCTAATAAAATCAATGTTTTATTAGTACTTGCTGCGTTCTGACTAAGTTTTCACCCATGTACCAAGGGGTAAAAAAAAAAAAAAAGCACTATCACCATATTCAAAAACAAGTTCCTAGCACAGAGATATTTATACCTGGAAAAGTTGGGGCATCTTGTGTCATATGGGTAAATCAAAATTAATACCCTTCTATATTTATAGAAGGGTACTTAGAGATGATGATTTTGAGGCTTTGCCCAATACCCAAAAAAAGGCTGCTTGTAAATTCTTGTCACGAAGTTTCTGCGAAATGAATTACGTAAAGATGGCTGGCTTTTTTAATTCTTTGGTGAGCTAAAGATGGCTCTCTTGATCCTGAAGTCTCTTGACTATGAAATTCATACATCTATCAAACATTAGCCAATATAAGTAGACCACGTAATTTATCAAAAGTAGTTGGTCAAAATTCATGATCTACGTATTTGATTTTAATGCAGTTACGTTTTTCCTTTTTCTTCCACATATATAATTATACACATCTTATTACACAAATATATAAAACAGCTGAATCTGAATTAAAATAAACTTAAATTTTAATTTGATAACTCAAACATTTTGTGTATTAACGAACTTCAATATACCTCAACACTTTTTTTTTTTTGGTAACAAAAATAGTAATAAGGATATGTTACTTCAATACTATCAAGTGTTAGATATAAAATCATTCATGGGTGTTGTGAAAATTCCAACGCAAGTGTACGTTATCGTTTGCAAGTAATAAAATGAGATCAATTTATCGTTCCCACGAGGACTAATGTACCAACTACCGAAATAGGGTTAACCTTAACTTTATCTAATCAATCGATAAGAAGATATTTCAATGAAACAACTAAAAATAGAATGAAAACAATGTAAACCAGAAAAATAGCAAATTAAACCAGAAAAATGATAGATTCAGCAAGAGAGAAGCACCTAGGGTTCCGATTTCACCATAATTACTCCCAGCTTTCATTCAATATTCCATTAACTCCAATTTATCTTCCTATTTGCTAATCAAGATTCCCTAATTTATTCACTAGCCTCTCCCAAGGTCTAGTGTAAGTATTCCTTAATTACTAACCCTGTATATCCCTATACGAGTTACAATAATTACGAATTCATTTAGTTTTGTGGATCTTTTTGACTGATTACATAAGCCATGGAGGTATATTCCTATCCTCCATGTAACTCATGGCATTTACCCCAAGGAACTTGACACACAACTCTCCTTCCGGTCTCATTGTGATTAACAATTCATCTAATTATTGGCCAGACAATCAGAAGCATTAAGAGAAGAGATAAACGCTCAAATTTAAGAGATAAATAATGGAATTAACTTCATATGAAACTACAGCTGGTCCTAATTAGGCTACATCGTACCCTAGATAAGAGAATTAGTTCATACTAGATGAAGAGAACAAGAAAGAATAAAATTGAGACATGATTCAAAGGTAAAAGAGGAAAAACTCTGGTTTGAAGGTCAAATCAGCCTTGGATCTCCTCCCTTCAATCCTTACCTTGCCTCCTTTGTGCCTCCAAAAGTGTCTAAGAACGAACCCCTTTCTAATTCCCTAGCTTTCCTATTTATACCCCTCACTCTAAAGCCCTAAAACCCATGAGAAAATAAGCCGCGTCTGCAGAATTAAATTCGGGCGCCGCACCTCTGATTCGCTGGAAGAAATTTGCTTCTTTTCACTTTCGGGCGCCGCACCTCTGTATTTTGAGGGGTGCGGCGCTGAGCTGTTATCCCAACATGTGTATTTTTTCTCATACGGGGGGTGCGGCGCTACTGTTCAAGGGGTGCACCCCTGAGCTGCTGTCCTAGTTTTAAGTTTCATGCTCCAGGGGCCGCGACTCTAGGTTTTGAGCGCCGCAACCCTTGAATTCTGTCCCAAAAACTTCTCAATTCTTCAATTCTTAATTCTAACCTATGAAACCTACAATTTAACATAAAAGATCACATTATATGATGATTAATCTCAATAAACAATCAAATACTTAAGTAAAGGATATCTAAAAAGTGGATATAAAAGCCACTCAACAATGGGCCATCATCTAACAACTTAAACTTTTAGATTGAATCAGTTTTTGACATGGTATCAAAGCTTCTTTGACCAAGCGGTCAGGAGATTGAATCCTTCTGCATCTACTTTCTTAATTAATTTGAAATTTCAGCACAAGGTATAAGTGACATTGTGCTTTGTCTATGCTTCAAGCCTAAATGGCTTTTGCATGCGGGGACGTGTTAGATATAAAATTATTCTTAGGCCTTCACCTAACAGCTTAAGCTTTTAGGTTGAATTGATTATTGACATTGAGCAAGATGCATGTGATCCCATGAGGGAGCAGATAGAGGCCTACCTAGAGTATTACCTCTAAGGGACTGTTTTGGCCGATAGAAAAAATTACTCAACTAGCCCTTGGACGCCAGGTGATCTCCTTGAGGGTAACCCACCAAGCGGGATTTTTTGTCACAGGGGGCCTTGAACTCGGCTACCCACCAAGCTGAATTTTTAGTTGCAAGGAGGCTTGAACTCGACACCTAGAAAGTGTTGAGCCTTAAAATGAATTCCTTTAACCAACTGAGCCAACCCACGTTAACATATAGTCAACACTTATGTATGCAAGCATCTATTCCCATTTTGATGTATAGGAGTGCCGGTTAGTCACTCACAAGTTGAAGGCAGTACGTTACAAACTTACCCATGAGTTTCTCTCTCCCTCTTATTTTGTTTTTATATCTTTTTCTGCTATATCCATTGAATGGAATAGGCACTCTATTTGATATGGACTATTGCGTGATTTAGTTTAATGTGATTGTTTGTGCGACCAATTATCATAAAATTAATTTAAAAGATGTTCTCCCTATGCTGAATTAGGGCTGCTGTCAGAGATCAACGCTTTAGTATTTGCTTCAATTGATTATTCTCCTACCTTATCTTCTATATGTATAATTGAATTTTAAACACTTGGGGACATGTATCATTTGTACATCGATCTTTTATATTCAAGTGGCAGGAAAACAGAAAACACTGCCGTGTATGTAAGACATGGAAAATGATACTCGAATTTGTTGTAATATATATATATAGATGAAAGGAATATTAGAGAATAATTAATCAAAAATTCCATGTAACAAACTCTATACAGCAGCTGATATTTCTAGGTTTAGTTTGTCATATTTTTTTTGCACTATTTAAAATTGGATTCATGGCATGGAATGGTCTTGTAACTATTATAATAATTATAGGGGAATTCCAACAAAAAATGATCAACCTAATCGGAAAATGGGGTCAATATGTCTGCCAAAACTATAAAGATATAAAGAAATACCAGTGATACATTTGAAATTGTACTAATGCTCATAATAATTGGCAAGTTGCAATTATAAATTTTATAAAGTAATTCCAAGAAAAAGGATATGCCAGAACCGAAACTTGTGGAGAAGGAATTTATGTGGTTGCTAAAGCTATAGTGATGTAGCTGCAATTAGGGTAAGAATAGAGAGGAGCGAGAGGCAAGCCATGGAGACCCCGTTGGGTCTTTGTTGCGGTGGTTATACTATATAGGTTCCCCCACTTCCGTATGCTTGATAGTCTATAGCTATGATGCTGGCGCCTTAGAGCAGTGTTTTAAAAACCAAACTGGATCGAAGACTAGCGATGATATTGGTCCGCTCAAGACCCTTAGCTCATTAATTTTAGTGGTTTGATCGGTCCAAATCAGTAAGAACTGGGAAAACTGGTGCCAACCAGTGAACCAATACCAGTTTTTTTATAACTGGCTGATTCGTTCCCCCTCTCGAACACAGCTCATGGGTACATATGCCTCTCTAAATCACTACAAAAAAGAAAAAGGAATTTCTCATAAATAAAATCAGTGAGAAAACACCTCAAATTCCGTGAGAAACAGGCTTTTTAGGAATTTTAGGGAGTTAGAAAAACTCTCTTGACAAATTGAATTTCTCACAAAATTTTACGTCTGTGAAAAAATTTCTCACAAACTTATAGTGGGTGTGAGAAAAATTAAAAAAAATTCTCACGCTTATTTCTCACGGAATTTTTCATAGATTTTTGTTCGTGAGAAATTTGTCAAGTTTTTTTTTCTTGCTTTGCTGCTGATTTCTTATATCACTAGTATAAACTTTCTCATGAATTTTTGTCCGTGAGACATTTCTCAAGTTTTTTTTTATAGTAGTGATTTCTTATATCAATACTATAGAAATCATAAAAAGGGAAAAGAAAATTCCAAAAAAAATGACAAAAAATAATTCATTATCACATTTAAACAAACATTACAGAGTTTAGTCTTGAACTTTACACATGTTACAATTTTTATACAATATAACACCATATTTCTAGGTTTCGGAATTTCTTCCACATTACTAACAGATATATTTCCACTTTCTCCGGCACATAAATCCCAATTACATAGCCGTCCCAATCACCCATTTCCCTTCAATTCATGCATCTCAGAATTTTGGATTTCAGGGGAGAGAAACTGAAAAGGGGGAGGAGGGGGCTGCTTCTTAATCAAAGAGGAAAAAATCATTTGTCTTNAGAAACTGAAAAGGGCCGGGGGAGGAGGGGGCTGCTTCTTAATCAAAGAGGAAAAAATCATTAGTCTTTGTTGGCTCTTTTTTTTTATTCAAAGTAATCATAAAGATATATATCGAAAGTCTTACGGTTAATTTTTCTTTGTTGCTTAGTAGAATAGGGTCAAGCAAATTTGGTCAAACATGAATCACATGTTTGAATGTTACTCAAAACTACATTGCCACTCTGAAAATTCAAGTAGTAGTCAAAATTGACTATCAATATGACTTTGTTTATCTTTCCCTTTTTGTTTTCTTCTTTTAAATTCTAGTCAATTTCTCTTTTTTATGTCTAGAGAAGATTGAAGTTAATACTTGTGCTACCTCATCTTTCCTTTATAAATTATAGTTACCCCATCTTTAGTATGCCTAAATGACAAATTCTAATCAATTTCTAGGAACAGAGCAGTTAGTTGGAATGGAGCAATTGAGAGGTAGGTCTCCTTTAATTGGGAAATTAGCAATAGACCTGATGATTCTGCATAAGAGAGAGAGAGGGAGGGAGGAAATAATGGGAAAAGCATAGGAAATCAGTAATATAAACCAAAACAGAACCACAGAACTATGTTGCAAGAAAAACATCAGAGGATGACATGGTTAATATACATTCTATGTTGACCTCTGACATTGGGTATTATATACTTGGAATAAAGTTTATAATAAAACAACAACAGGGTAAAAGAACAGTGATGAAACTGAAAACCACAACAAAAGACGACTTCATAGAATTTCTCACGAAATTTTATTGTGAAAAACCTTTTTGTAAAAAATTTTATGAGAAATTTTTATGGAATGATATTCTATAAAAATTTCGTGAGAAAATCTCATGGAATTTTGTTCCGAAAAAATTCCATGAGAAATCATATTTTTTTGGTAGTAAAACATGCTTCTATCTCAATGTCAACTTATATTTTATATCAAGTTATGAATTTTTTTTTTGAGTTTTATTAACTTTCTTTCTAATAATAGGTAATTAAATAATATTATACATATAAAAATTATATTTATAATACCATCCAACCCCATTAGCAGTCCAACCAGCCGATCCTCCTTCTCTAAAACAATCCGCTGAACAATCTGGTTTTTAAAACATTCCTTGAGAGAGAAAGCTAAAATTGGGGTTTTGACCTAGTAATTGCATTTGTTCTTGGAGTAGAATTTAATTATTTGTGTTACTTTAATTAACTGTATCCACCTTAATATTGTTGTTCTTATTACCCCCACTCTATTGACTGAACAAACAAATCACATATCGGCGAAAGTGTAGAATACTTGAGTAAGTAATTTATAAATATTTATATGAAATATTTTGAATTTTTGTATATATATATTATTGTAATTTTATTTGTAAAATGTATTAATTTTTTAAGTAATAATTAAAACAGGTTGATATTGTTGTGCGTCCTCGATCTCACAGCAAAATACGTAGACCTAGTGTAAGAGTTATGGAATACGTGATAATGGTAGTTTTTGGTGGGGTTGTAGAAATAGAACCTACACTAATAGATATGCAATTAATTTATGCATTAGTTGAGCGGTGGAGGCCAGAGACACATAGATTTCACATGTCCGGCGGTGAATGCACTATCACCTTGCAAGATGTGAAGGTGTTACTTGGTCTGCCTGTTGATGGCGATGCAGTAACAGAATACACCGGTTACACATGGAATGATCTTTGTCGCGAATTACTATGTATAACCCCACCGCAATCAGCTTTAGTCGGAGGCAGGCTAAAGTTGAGCTGGCTTGCACAGACATTTGGTCAATGCCCAGATGATGCGATGGAAGATGTAGTACAAAAATATGCTAGAGCATATATACTACGTCTAGAGCAAAAAATTTGTACATGTGATGTATTTAAAGTTGTTGAAAAATTGGAAGGAAGTTAGGGGATTTAGTTGGGGATCAGCTTGTCTTGCCCATGTTTATAAGAGTCTCTACATGGCTTCTCTGGAATAAGCTGATAATTTTGCAGGTTGTTATTTTTTGGTCTAGTGTTGGGCCTGGGAGAGATTTCGTGTATAACTCCGAGGCGACTGGATCGTGAGCTCACTGGGCCACTTGCGAGTAGGTCAGTAAATAAAATTTCAAGTTATTTACAATTTAGCTTTATTATATTTCGATAATTTGGCTATAATAGAAATAATTAATTATACAATTTTTTTTTTAGTGTAATAGACGTAATTAATTGTAATGTAATATTGAAAACATCTTAGGTGGAAAGCCCCTTTAGATTGGACCCGTATTCCCGATGACTCGGACCAAAAGGGGTATCGACAGGTCTTTGATCTACTTGGCTCTGATGATGTAAGAATATTTATTACTGGTAACTAATTTATGTTATTTATTACTTGAGTTTTTTGTATAAAATATTAATCATGTTATTGATGTTTGATGTGAACAGATTGTGTAGCAGCCATATAACAGGACATTGATGACACTCCTCCCCAATTATTGTACTAGGGGCATGCGATTTGGGCTACTAAAGTGCCATTGATATGTTATCATATCGTGGAGCACCATAATCCAGATCGGGTTGTGCACCAATTTAGGAGTAGACAGCTCATTCCACTAGAGATAACTATTTATGATACACAGTTACATAATATCAACATGAGAAGGAAACAGGCGACGTTTTGGTCGTTGCACCATGTTCACTACAATGGTGTGTGGGATGATCGAAGTGTATATGTTATTAATTTAGACGAGCCATTTGGTGTGGATCCCGATTATATGGCATGGTACTTATGTATAACGCGCCGGTGGATGAGACCTGAAAATGTCATAGCCGCTAGACAGGTCAGTTTATTATGGTTACTTTGTTTGTTTCTATTTTCATTGTAAATTACTATATTATTTTTTTGAAGAAATAGTGATCCATAACGAATCATGGCGCAGGTCCCTTCTCATCCTCAAACTGAGCAGGGTTGGGGAACTCAGCAAGGTTGGGGGACTCAGCATACCCCTCATCAACATCCTGGACCTCAGCAGGGTTGGAGACCTCAGCTGGGGTGGCCTTATTAGCCTGCTAATCTATCAAATGAGTGATATCAAGAATTTGTCACACACCTAACTGGAGTCTTTGTGGAGTATGGGCAATTGCCACCAGTGATGCAACCACAGATGGCGCCCGACCCAACCATATCATCTGGGAATGCATCTAAGGCATCCGAGTCATGAGCAATGTCATCCTAACGACAGTCTGCCACACAATCCACCAGGGCTTACTAGTGTTCGAGTTCAAGATCCCAGAGTTCATCACAATCTGGTCCTTCGTTCAATGATCCGGCTACCTCGATGGACGTGCCATATCAGCTAGATCTAGTACAAGTTACACATGATCAGAGCTTTTTTAATATGGTGCCACATGCATATAATGTGGCACCGTCTCCTGTATATAACTAGTTTGGCATTGATTATCGTGCTCTTTCATCAACGATTGACGCATATGCGGGCCATTATTCATAGGCTCATTTACCCAATGAATGGACCGATCTCATGATGACTCCTCTGACAGCACATACGCCTTATGATCCGACGGCGATGACTGGGACAAGACTTTTTGCATTAGGGGGGACATGGATGATGACACGCCAGCACTGGTCACTCAACCCGGCGAGAAAGAATTGCCACCACGTGTCATAAGACCCCCTAGATGTGGAACTGGAGGACATTTGTACCTATGTAGTAGACGTTAGTTTTAGGTTGTTTGTGTACACATGACTTTCTTGACTGTTGGCCATGTATATTATAATTTATTTTTCAATTAACTGAAACACGTCGTTATCAAATTGAAATCAAATCGATATATAATTAAGCATTATGTCTCATTAATCAAGTCTACTAGATACAAATAACAAAAGCAGGGGTAAAAATAACATCAAAATTATAAACTGTTATACACAGGTAACTAATCAGTCATGGATCAGGCATCCTTCTAAATTGACAATTTCGCTTATTATGCCCTTCTTGGCGACAAATACTGCACTTAATGATTGCTCGTGTCCTATTAGAATCCCACCAATTCATTTCATTTCGAATACAATTTGTAACAAGACGACCCTTCTTCCTAAGCATCGCGGGGTTGGGGCTTATATTTATTCCCGAGATCTTCGACCAATATTCCGGTCCACCGATTGGCTTAAATTGGCCACAATATGCTTTGATTAAATTGTCAATTGAGTATACTGGATCCACATAATTTCATTCATTGAGTGAAGCAGACGCGCAAGCAGATATTGCATGTGAGCATGGCAAATGTAAGGCTTTAAATTTACCACAACTACACCTCCCCTCATTCAGATTGACAATAAACGTCCGTCCAGCCGTCCTGGTTCTCATATTATACCTCTCATCTACCTCAAATAAACCGGTGTCCCTATTAAACAATCGAGGTTTATGTGATGACACCTCTTGTGCATTATCCCGCATTTTAGTCATTGCATATTCGGTCCACCGTTGTCCACTAGCTTTCATATTACCAGCTTCGTCCAACTTCTTAGTGAAAATGACATTTAGCTTGTAATATGCCTCTCTAACCAGGGCTGTAATCAGGATGTTGCGAACACCCTTTAACGTGTCATTAATGTTCTCAGCTAAATTGGTGGTCATCATACCGTAACGCCTCCCCTCAGTATCTCCTTGCAAAGTCCATTTCCTCTCATCTAGATCTTTTACATAATTCCATGCTTAATTGTCTTCGCATCGACTTTGAATACCCCTCATAAGCTCTTTAAATTTAATGAATTCAAATTGACTACCTGTAAAATTGGGTCATGACATTTAATATTAGGACTGATTCGTAATTAAACTAAATATACTGTTTTGCTAATGATAAATATATTCATGAAAATTTATACATACTTGCCACGTATATCTTCGTCTTTAGGGCTTTATTTTTTAAATGTGTATTCCAGTTGTTGACGACATGTCACAAGCAGAAGAAATTGTGCGCAAGTGGAGGATTCCAGCCCACACTGGCATCTGCAATTAAAGATAGTATATACTTACATGACGATCAGAAATTATCACCAAATACAAATTTTGTTGTTCTCGAACGACGTGCCGATGCACTAAGGTAAAAAATTATGTTCATGCATATTTAACTTCACCTTCTACAATAGCAAATGTAATAGGTAATGGTGACCTGTCGTCGTCTTGTGTTGAAGCAATCAGCAATGTACCGCGATATTTGTCACTCAAGAAAGTCTCATCTACCTGAATCACATGCTTACAAAAAGGAAATGCATCGACACAGGCTTGAAATGTCTAAAAGACACGGCGAAACAACATCTCCTGAACATTTGAATGACTTCTAACCGCATTAATATCTAACAACCATTGAACAACAGTTTCAGGGTTTGCCGCCCGTATTGCTGCCATCCATCTCAGCAAGAGATTATAGCTCTCTTTCCAATTGCCGAACAATTTTTCAATGCACTTTTGCTTTGCTAACCATTCTTTCCTGTACGATGCTCGGTAGCCATAATCTGTCAATATTTGCTCTTGTATCAACTTAATTGATACATCAGGACTCTCCTCAACCATGTCATGAATGCTCGATGCAATCACATAAATATCTAGCTTCTTGTGATCTTGTGTTATCATGGCATTTGTGCAAGTATAGGAACCGTTATACTTTCTGATCTCCCATAATCCGCTCTTACTCCTTTGATATGCTCGAACTCTCCAATTGCAACCAATAGCTTTGTTTGGACACTCAACATTCCATGCAGTTAAATGCGACTCCTTCACAATAAATGACTGGTGCACCTGCATTGAGTATTCCTTCACAACAAGTTAAACATCATTTTTTGTTGAGAATTATTGCCCAATTGACAACTCTCGACCTTTTTCCCATGCTCCATGTTCATCTGATATCTCAGTGTCATCCTTAATTTGCATGGCATCCCAGTTAACTTCTGAATAAACTAGCAAAGGTTCACTGTACTGCAATCGTTGCACTATTTCTAGTATCGGACCATCAGATTCATAACTCAATAGTTGTACATTCAGATTCAAACTATGTTCATTTTCTTCATCACTACATACATCATCTCGCTCTAACATAACATCTTCATCATCATTTGACGTAATTAAAGGATCACCACTTACTTGTTCGTCTTCGTGTGCTTTTAGATCCAGATTTGTTTCATGTTCTTCGATGCCTCTCCACTGTCTAATCTCTGAATTGAACCATTGTTCATCACAACTATAGTCATGACTTTCCATCAGATGAAAATTTTGACTCGAACTAGGCATACCAGATTGTAATCCAACCAAGTCAACATGTGGCCGATAACAATTGTCAGTTTTTATTCATGTTTGAATATGCACCTGAACTAAACAAGGTATTGAACTTGGCCCACCAGCATCAGCTTCATCGATCTGAAAATTATTGTCATCATGTTGCCTAGTTTCAATCTCAACAAAAAACTTCATTGCTCCGAGATTGGCATGCTGTTTGTGATTTTCATACATGCAAATTACATCCTCATCACCCATGAGATCAAGTACACCATAATATAAGGAGTTAGTTGACATTGGAAATCTATATTTGATGTTCTTGATCACTTTATTGGGATCAAGACATAATTTTTGTTGTATAAGCTCTTTAAGACTGTCTAGTCTAACTTTGCGCTTCAACATCAGGCATATAGGATTCACACTTTCATATGTAACTCTTTGTTCTCCCTTATATACTCAACCATTGTAATAAATGAAAATCAGCATTTTTATCCTAAATTTTAAATCAAATATATCATATTTCATGAATAATAATGTATAATAATATATAATACTCATAACAAGTTTAAGCTAAATACATACATTTATTCATAGTAATATTAATGAAAAACATGAATGATTAAATATTATCAATCTTGCAATCAAAAATAAATATGCTACTATAAGATAAAATTAGTGCATAAATATTATCAAATTTTATTTATACTAATATTTTACTCTAAACATAAGCTCTTTAAAACTTATCAAATTTATAATGAAAAAATAATTACTTACATTAAGCAATAATTAAAATATAAAAGTACCTTGTGAAGGATCGTTCCACAATAGTTCAAGAAATTTTAGACACGAACTTTATAATACAAATTTTTCTTTTTTGCAACATATCACTCTTTCCTCTTTGAAAGTGAAAACAAAATTTTTCTCCGTAGAACGAACCAAATTTTTGCTTCTGCTTTGTGAAAACTAGTCTCCACGGAGGTATATATACACTTTGAACACGCCACAGACAAAATTCTACGCACCGGCTGCCATTTGGCATGGCCTGTGGGGACACGCCGTGGGGCCCACATCGTGTCTCTACAGGAAATGCCATTTTGCATCTGTTCAAAGGATGCTGACACACGCAAGGACTAGGAAAAGCTACCACGTCGAACAAGGGTGGACACACCGCCTAAGCCGTGGCATGTACCGTTGGGACGCGCCGTGGGTCCCCCGGCGTGTCCGGTGGGGCCCACGCCATCCACCTGCAATTTTTTTTTTTAATTTTCAATTTTCGTAAAACTATAATATTCCCGTATATAACTTTCAACCTACTACATATAGGTAAATAACTCTACAAAGTCTAATTATTAGGTCAAAGTGCCAAGAAAATTGTGAACAAAAAGTAAAAAACAAAGAGAAGCATATGAATAAAGAGAAAGAGTGCAAACAAAGAGAGAAACAGAAGAAGGATGAGAAGTTAACATGAATTTTTCTATAGAAATTATGAAATTTCAAGATTTTATCATGGTTTCATTTCAACAACTCATGAATAAAGATGACAATTTGCCCCAGACCTGATGGGGCCCTGGTTTTTTACCCGTTCGGGTATGGGTATGGGACGGAAAAATGGGTATGGGGATGGGGATGGGTAATTT
>QAOA01000955.1:465-60458 GCA_003255065.1 Cercis canadensis | reverse complement strand
CATTATCCTAGTTCGAATTGCTTCAGACATATACAACTTGTTCAGTGCATGCATCATATTAAAGCATTCCAAGTGCAAGCATAGATATATACCCCCCCACACTTAAGTAATACATTGTCCTCAATGTATAAAAAAGTTAAATTTAAAAGGACAGATACTCCCTGAGTGAAGAGATTCTTGATGTTCTGAACAAGTGAGGGTGACATCCCAGTAAGATAGAAGGTGAGACTGGAATGGACAAGGGCGTGTCTGAGATGATTTCATTCTGGGCAAGCGACACGGCTTGAACATGGCCAAGACATGGCCGTGTTGTCCATTCTGACTTGCTGTGAGGCCAGCGCTTAGCACCACAATGCTGGCGCCCAGCGCTAGCATGGCCGAGAACAAGGCTATCTTCTTCCTTAATTCTAATGTTCGTGACAACACCAGGCCAGCACCCCGAATCCTACTTAAACAAATTCAACTTGGGAAGAATTAAAACACACACTAGGAAACCTTAACTTACAGAAAAATAAAGACAAGGACAAAGGTATTGCAATATGCAAAGAAAGAAATAAGTTACTAAGATAAAAACGAATTGGAAAGTAAAGGAGAAAAGATAAAAAGCTTGGGTTGCCTCCCAAGAAGCGCTTGTTTTATAGTCCTCAGCCTGACTATCTCGGGAATAAATCAACCAAGATCAAAAATCAATGAACTAGAATTGAGAGTACCTCGCAAATACCAAAATTCAATGTAAGATCAGTAGTTCAGAGAAATGGAAATCAACAAACAGCAAACTATTTGAATCAGATTAATTGACAGAAAATTAAAAATCCAAACTAGGACCTTATTGGTTACTATTAATATTGCTAATACACCGTTAATCCCCGGCAACGGCTCCAAAAACTTGATGTGAATTTTTATACCGGCAAGTTTACCGGGCCACACAAGTAATATAATGATGAGTAGAGTATCGTTCCCACGAGGATTAAGGCTAGCAACTACCAATTTCACCAATAAAGATTCTATTTGGAAAGATCAATGGTTTGAGAATGGTTGATTAACTAAAGGTAGAAAATAAAGCAAGAACAATTTAATAATAATTAAACTAAGAAATTAACAATGAACAAAAGAAGGTTAGAGGTTGATTTCACTCGAATTTGACTCCGGTTACTTCATAGACAAAATAACCTTTGAATTATTGAAGAATAAGTTATTCTAATTACAAATCCTTTATTGTTAGTCAATTTCCCTAATGTGATTGATCCCAATCCCTTGGTGAAACAATCCTCCCTATCCCAATCAATTGCCCAATTCCTTGGTACAATTAACTTGTCTAAGTGATTAAGCTCTAGAAAATTAATTAGACCACATAAACTAAGTTATCTATTCCTAGATTAACTTGATTTATGGTAGAGATTACAAGAGCACACCCACATCTTACTATCCCTAGCATCAACATGAGTCAATAAATCATTCAAATGATGGCCAAGCATTCAAAAGCATTAAGAACAGTAAAATCTACTCCAACAAATAGATTTGAATCAAAATAACATTAATCAACAGCAAAGCTTCATCAAAATCCGAACTACATCAATCCCTAACTAAGAAAGTTTAACTACACATATTTAAACCAGAAAAACAGAGAAATGGAAGACAAGATAGAATCAGAAAAACTCATTCTCATGAATTCTTTCAATGGGTTGATCTTCTATCTTGCTCTTCTTCAACCCCTTCGGGTTGGGCTGCCGCTTCTGGCTCTGAATCGTGCCTCTTGATGTCCAAAAGACGGAGCTTCCTTCTTTCCCCTCTTAGATGCATATAAATACAATTCTAAATCTAGGGTTTCACCTTTCAGAAGCTCAAACATGGCCTAGACACGGCCGTGTTCACTTATGGTGGCTGGGCGTGTTCTTAAGATACTCTCTGGACCTCGAACACGAGCATGGATACGGCCGTGTCTAGGCCATGTCCCTTGTATAGACTTCAATTGCTTTTGATTCCTTTGCCTCTTAGGATTAATTAGCCACCGAAATCACTTAATTTGGACTTAAGATGAGTAAGTTATGCCCAAATCTCTTCATAAAGGTCCAGACCCGATTCCAGGATATCGGTTCTGATTTCTGGGTTAAATTTGACCCACTGAATGTCCGAATTAGCCTTGGAGATCTGAATGAAAGTTGTAGATAATCCTCTTAGCTTTCCTACAAGGTAAAATTCACCATTTTTAGACATCCAGAACTAAAAATAAACCCAAAATACAGAAACAGTGTCAAAAACCTGATAACACAAATATTGAGGTTAAGTACCATGTTTAAAGCAAATTGTGCTCGAATCTAAGTAATAATCCATTGATAAAACATGGAACTTAACGACATAAAAAGCACATATCAGGGGTGAATAGGAATTACTTAAAGAATGCTTCTTAAAGCTAATTCAAATAGCATATTTGTTTAAGAACTTGTTAACGAAAACTAGTTCTTACAAACAAGTTCTTCTACAAATCCCAGCCTTGAATATTCAAATAGAGACTTTACAAACCACGCACCATAGAAACAGAGGATTAACCAAAGAAGCAAAGATAAAGAAAGAAAGAGCTAGACAGAGATTTTATAGTGGTTCGGCCTAACATGCCTACATCCACTTCTTCCATGTTAATGGGGTTCCACTATACTTCAAGGTTATTTCTCAAGCTTCTCCAAGCTTTACATCAAGTTTATTTTACGAGCTTCTCCAAGCTTAGCTCTCATGGCTTTTGTTTTCCAAGCTCACCATGAACTTACTCTCTCTAACTCTAGAGATCACACCCATGGATTTCTCCCATAGAAATCCAAGATACAAAACCCAAGTATTTTGTTGCAGCCCCAAGAAGAAACTTTCTCAAAGAGTAGATATGAAACAATGAGGATCTTGATACATGAAGATATCCGAGAGTAGGAAGAAGAAGATGCAGAACTTAGTTCTTTAACAATGGCTTTCTTCTCTCTCTTTCTCATGTGTTACTTCTCTTCTATTCTTCATGAATAATATGAATGCTTGATGCCTTCTTGCTTTATTGGCTTCCCTTGCACGTGAAAGGCCAAATGGTGAGGGAAAAGAGGAGCCATCAACCGGCTGACCTCTTGTCCATCAGTCACAATGCTTTTGCCTTTTGTCCAAAAAGTTTCTCTTTGTGTAAGAGAGTAGAAACAACTTTCTTAGTACTTGAACTTTTCCAAAAGCACATAGAAAGATATTTCCTATTTTCTAAGAGTACAACTCTTAGTCAGATATGCAAAAGGGAAACTTTGGCCCGAAGCCCGCGAGCAGCCTTGTCCACATCAGCAATCTCATAGACCTATCTCATGATCCAAAACTGGTTTTGAAGATTAAGCTGGATACAACTTAGAAAACATAACAAAGATTAATAACAACAAGACAAACAACACATATAAGAAATTAAGACATTATTTTTATCATCAAAACAGGTTCAGAAACTTGTGGGACTAACAATCTCCCCCATTTTGATGATGACAATAATGTGATTTGAGAAAAGCTCCCCCTTAGTTTGTGCCTAGCAAGAACTGAAAAATCAGAACTTCTAGCATCATAATTATATCAGAATCAGACGGGAGTTTTCTCAAATATCCTGTCTAATATCAATTCAAACAAATAACAGATATGACAGTTCAAACAAACTATCCTACATAATCATTTCTCCCCCTTTGGCATTATCAAAAAGAGGGGAAACAATACTATATGAATCAGTGCAGAGTAGTTCACATGATCATAAGAATCAGATCAGAACAATAAGGGGATGAAAGTATTAGAGCAGCCAGAATTAAGATTATTCTACCAAAATAAGTCACAATCAGTCAAACATAAGCAAAATAAGTATGAATGATGCAAGTGCAGTGATGAAAGCAATAGGTTATAGAATGTCCACCTACGCTACATTTACAATCAAAGTTGTATCAAAAGAGACTGAATAATAGTTTAGATAAACTAAGAATCAGAAGATGGAGGTTGCTGAGAGGCAAGGAGAGCTGTCAACTTGTCCTTAATGATTGCCAAATCCTTTTCAACTGTAGCCATCCTAGCAGTAGAGTCAAAGGCCAAAGTCTGGAAGAAGTTTAGACGCCTGCCAATCTGATTGGCTAGCTCCTCTAGATTGATTGAACTGATCCATTCTTCATGATCCACTCTATCAGAAGGTTGAGCTGAAGGTCCTGACTTTCTGGCTTTCTTGGTAGGCTTGGAACTAAATGGATTGCTGGCAGCATGCTTTTGAGATTTGGCTAAAGGAGAGCTGGTCAAGGCTGCATGCTGTTTTCCTTTCCCAGTTGAAGAATGCACAATTGGTTCTGAGAGGGGATTAATGGAAGGAAGGGGTTTTTTGAGGATCAACTTATCCGGAAGTGGTTCAGAGTCAAATTTGGAAAGATCAATCTTAAAAGTATTTGCAAAGCTTGACAATGATCATTCCATAAGGTAAACTGGTTTTAGTTCTTGATCCTTTGACAGTAGCAGCCATTGTGCTTAGGATCAGTCTAGGTAGGTTCAGTGACAACTGGTTTTTCAAATGATAAAGCAGGAAGAGATCAATAGTGGACAGATCAGTATGACTTCCTATGCGGGGTAAGAGCTGAGAGGTTATTATCTTGGCCAAGGTTCTAGTGAAGGAATTGAAGCAGTGAATTGAGGGAGGTCTGCCCTGCCTTCTTTGGTCAAGAAAGTCACATATGGATTCCATGGCATCATCAAAAGACACCAAATCAGATGGCTAAATTTTTTGTACTATCCTACATTCCCTTTTAACGGGTAGCGAGTCTTACGAACGATTATCAGAGAGTCTCTAATGGTAAACAGTTCTAGCAATGAAGGATTTTAAATAAATAATTCTAGAATCTGAGCCTTTAAGTGGCTGCAGATGGGCATAGAACAGGCGAATTACCTTGGGAATTAAGGGTTCTTCTATTTTGAGAATGCTTGTCCATCCCAAGAGAGCAAAGGCTTCTTCAATTGTTGTGGTTGTTGGTGATGGAGAATCCCAATGAATAATGCACCCTGGAGCATAGGACCTCTTGTCATAGAGACTGAAGAAATTTTCCTCAGCAGCTGTGCTCTCAAATAGTTGGATTTCCTCTTCAGACTCAGTACTGTCAGTAGTACTCACAAAGTCTTTTCTAGTGTCATGACTTTTAGAAGATGATCCTTTCTCAGAAGGTTTCGAATCTTTTCTCTTTTGAGGAACTTCATTGTCAGTGGTGGTTGCATGTGGCTTAGAGGTAGAGCCGAGTGTCTGTGACATTTTCCCTTTAGACTCAGGAGAAAATGCTGTTTTCCTTGCCAATATTTTCATTCTCCTTGGTCTTGGATGAGGAACTAAGGGATTGGTTTCTGGTTCAGGGTTTGTAGATTGAGGGTTAGAATTGACAGCGGGTGATGATGGTGGATATGGTGATTCAGACGATTGGGGATTATGAGAAGATGTGTTCGAAGGAAAGGATGGTAGGACTGAACCAGGTTGAGGATTGGCAGATGAGGGTTCTGAAATGAGAGAAGGAGAGGCCATTTTACCTTTTCCTTTTGCAGTGCTGGAAGCAAATTTTGTTGCTTTGTGGATAATGGTATCAATGTCTCTGGTTTCTTCGGAGGAGGAGGAATTTTCCACCTGAATGAAGTTTTCTCTAGAAGAGCTCACTTCAATCTTTCCCTTAAGCTGTGCTTTCAATCTTTGGCTTGATCTTCGTCTGTCAATGATTTAGTAGTTGACTCTTGTGCTTGGAGGATTTGGCAGTTGTATAAGACATAAATGACACACCACGAATGGAGGAGATCGTGGAAAGAAGAACTAGTTGATAGAAAGAAAACAGGGGAAATGAGAAGTTGAATAGTTAGGTTCAATTTCGAAGAAGCAAAGAAAAATGAAGCCCGGGAAGGAACATATTGAAACGGTGAGTTTTGGTCAGTCTTACGGACAGATCAAAAACCTCAAATGAAACGCGCATTTTAGCCAAAGGCCAGAAAACGCAGGCTGTAGTGATGGAGGCCTAACTTTAGCAACAAAACAGATTGGCCCAGAAATGGCTCCAGACCGAAAATGGACAGATAGGGCTTTTGAAAGATTTTAGACCAGAAACATATTTTGCCCAACAGACCCACTGAATTCTCTTCTAATAAAAGATTCAGATACAACCAATTTTATAAGAGAACAAAGTATTCAAAATAATTTGGAAAAATTCAAGAGATGAATGATTGGAATTCAGATTTCTTTTATCAATACTTTCAGAAAGTATAAGTACACATTAAAGACATTCAGCAACCAAGAGAATTTTTCAAAGAATGAGATGCATGTGAACAAATATTTAACACACATGCATGAAGGAATACATCATTATTGCAATTTGATCATGCCTAATTCATGTCTTAGAAAGGAAAATCTTTCTTCAGCCAGAGGTTTTGTGAAAATATCAGCAAGCTGATCTTCAGTGTTAATAAAAGAAAGTTCAATGTCACCTTTCAACACATGATCTCTAAGAAAATGATGCTTAATATCAATGTGCTTAGTCCTAGAATGCTGAACTGGGTTTCTAGCAATGTTAATAGCACTTGTATTATCACATAGCAGGGGAATCTTGTTCAGAAATATACCATAATCAGCAAGTTGTTGTTTCATCAATAGCACTTGTGAGCAACACAGACCAGCTGCTATGTATTCAGCTTCAGCTGTTGATTGAGCTACTGAGTTTTGTTTCTTTGATTGCCAAGAGACTAGTGCTCCCCCGAGAAATTGACAACCTCCACTTGTGCTTTTTCGATCAATGGAACAACCAGCATAATTCGAATCTGTAAAAGAAACTAGTTCTACTGAACCATAAACCAACATTCACAGAATTTATTAGATATCGAAATATCCTTTTGACAACAGTTAAGTGAGATTCCTTTGGATTAACTTGAAATCTGGCACATGCACACACAGAATAAATGATATCTGGCCTACTTGCTGTTAGATATAACAGAGATCCTATCATACCTCTAAACCTTTTCTCACACACAGATTTATATCAGCAAGTTGTTGTTTCATCCATAGCCCTTGTGAGCAACATAGATCAGTTGCTATGTATTCGGCTTCAGCTGTTGATTAAGCAAATAAGTTATGTTTCTTTGATTGCCAAGAGACCAGTGCTCCCCTGAGAAATTGACAACCTCCACTTGTACTTTTTCAATCAATGGAACAGCCAGCATAATCCGAATTTTTATAAGAAATTAGTTCGAAAGAACTAGTTCTACTGAACCATAAACCAACATTCACAGAATTTATTAGATATCGAAATATCCTTTTGACAACAGTTAAGTGAGATTCCTTTGGATTAACTTGAAATCTGGCACATGCACACACAGAATAAATGATATCTGGCCTACTTGCTGTTAGATATAGCAGAGATCCTATCATACCTCTAAACCTTTTCTCACACACAGATTTATCCTTTTCATCCAGCACCAATTTTGTAGCAGGACTCATAGGGGTTGAAATCCCTCTTGCATTGTCCATGTCAAACCGCTTGAGTAATTTTTTTTGTGTACTTTGACTGATTAATGAAAATTTCNATCTCTGATTTGTTTCACTTAAAGTCCAAGGAAGAAGTTGAGTTCTCCCATCATACTCATTTCAAACTCACTTTTCATTAGTGACTCAAAATCCTTGTAGAGCTTATTGTTAGTTGAACCAAAGATAATATCATCAACATAAATTTAAACTATGACAATATCACGAGATCCTCTTTTAGTGAAGAGAGTGGTATCAACTTTTCCTCTCAAAAAATTATTTTTCATGAGAAATTCACTAAGTCTATCATACCAAGTTCCAGGAGCTTGCTTAAGACTATAGAGAGCTTTGGAAAGCTTATATACATGGTTAGGAAAGTCTAGATTTTCAAAACCAAGGGTCTGTTTCACAAACACTTCTTCACTAATGTATCCATTTAAAAATGCACTTTTCACATCCATTTGAAAAGCTTTAAGGTCTTTGAAAGAAGCAAATGCAAGAAACATTCTAATAACTTCTAGTCTAGCTACAGGAGCAAAGGTTTCTTCATAGTCTATACCTTCCTGCTGATTGAAACCTTGAGCTATCAGTCTTGCTTTGTTTCTCACAGCTTTCCCATCTTCATCAAGCTTGTTTCTGAACACCCATCTTGTTCCTATGATTGTTTGATCTTTTGGTTCAGGAACAAGAGTCCAGACTTGATTCCTTGAGAACTGGTTTAGTTCCTCTTGCATTGCCATTATCCATCCTTCATCTTAAAGTGCCTCACCAATCTTGGTAGGCTCGGACAAGGATAATATAGCCAAATTTGCATGTTTATCCTGGAGAGATGCTCTTGTACTAATCCTTTTTCTCAAGTCACCAATCACTTTATCAATTGGATGATCTTTTAGAACTTTGGTTTCCTTTAGTAGAGAATCTCTCACATTTATTTGTGGAGCTTCCTCTTCGGTTGGTTCTGAAAGATCTAGCTCTATGTGGATTGAATCACATGGAATTTGCTCTGCTAATTTCTCTTGATTGTGTTCTGTCTTGGAGGATCTTTTGAGGCTATCCTGCAATAACTCGTTTTCCTCAAGGGTATTTGAAACCAAGGGACAGTCAGATTCATCAAAAACAACATACATTGATTCTTCAACTATGAGAGTTCTTTTATTGAAAACTCTATAAGCTTTGCTTGACAAAGAGTAACCTAGGAAAATGGCTTCATCAGATTTTGAATCAAATTTTCCCAAGTGATTCTTTCCATTATTTAGGTTTTCTCCCCTTCCAAATCTCATAAGGGGTTTTCTTCAAAATAGGCCTGATCAAGCATCTATTTAAGATATAGCAAGCTGTGTTTACAACTTCAGCCCAAAAGTATTTTGGTAAATCATTTTCACACAACATGGTTCTGCCCATCTCAACTAAAGTTCTATTTTTCCTCTCAACCACACCATTTTGTTGGGGGTTCTAGGAGAGGAGAAATTATGGTGAATTCTTTGTTTTTCACAAAAAATTTTGAAATAATTGGTTCTTAAATTCTCCACCATGATCACTTCCAATTGATGAGATGACAAAACCTTTTTCATTTTGCACTTTCTTGCTGAAGCTTTCGAAAACCTCAAAGGTGTCATCCTTATGAGCAAGGAAGAAAACCCAAGTAAGCCTTGAAAAATCATCTACAATTACAAAACAGTATTTCTTTCCATTCAAACTAGACTTAGATGTTGGTCCAAAGAGATCCATGTGAAGAAGATGGAGTGGTCTAGAAGATGACAATTTCTTCTTAGACTTGAAAGAGGATTTAGTTTGTTTGCCTTGCTGACAAGCAACACACACTTTGTTTCTTTCAAAAGATAATTTAGGCAAACCAGAAACTAGATCCTTTTTAGAGAGCTTGGACAAGAGTTTAAAATTCACATGACCAAGTCTTCTATGTCACAGACATGAGTTGATGTTTTGAGAAGTAAAACATGTTTCCTCTTTAGATGACAGAGAGTTTCCGGAAACAATATAAACATTAGAGCATCTTTGACCAACGAATAAGACATCATCAGAGTTTTTCTTATGAATAATGCAATGAGGAGTTTCAAAGGTAATTTTATGACCCTTGTCACAAAGCTGACTTATACTCAACAAATTATACATCAATTCTTTAACTAAGTAGACATTGTCAATCAGTAAATTAGGAGAAATTTTTATTTTACCTAGACCGACAATTTTGCCTTTGCTATTGTCACCAAAAGAGACATCTCCCAAATCAACTTTGTTGATGGAGACAAATTTTGAGGTATCACCAGTCATGTGTCTGGAACAGCCACTGTCTAGATACCAGCATTCACTTCTGGCTTGATAGCAAACCTGCAATAAGATTAGAAAGGCTTAGGTACCCAAACTTCTTTAGGTCCTTTCATGTTAGAAACAAATGTGCCTTTAGGCACCCATACCATCTTTCTTTTATTACAAAGATTTTTGTAAGAACAAACATTTTGAAAATGTCCCATGTAACCATAATAAGAGCAGGTTCCTTTAGAAAAGGAATGTGAAGAGGAAGCTTTGATAGAGGTGTTTTTCAAAGTTTTCGAAGAACTAGGCTGAGCATAACCTAAACCAGATTTGTCATTACTTACTCTTTGCTTTCCTAGAATGGAGTTTAGGTTATTTCTTCCCTTAACAAATTTGACTAAATCTCCAGTCAGCTCAGTCACTTTTTCTTTTAATTTTTCATTTTCCCTTTTAAGAGAGGAAGTGAAATTATCTTCTTTTTCAAGAATATTATTTTGATGCTGAAGAGTATTAAGTCTATTAATCAACTCAGCATTATCCTTTTCCAGTTCCTCTATCACACTGACTTGTTCTTTTATAATTTTCTTTAAAGCACTGATTTTTGCAAGTCTTTTCTCATAGTCAAATGACAAATCATCAAATGCAAGACTCAGCTCATTATAAGAAGGCAGGAGATCAAAGTCTAGATCATTTACCTCACACTTTTCTCCAGACGCTTCCCCATTTGCCATTAGACATAGGTTGGCCACATTTTCTTCTTCTGACTCATTACTTTCTGATGTTGAGTCTTCATCACTCCAAGTGGCCACCATAGCTTTCTTTTTCTCCTTTCTAAAGAACCTCTTTTTGTTGAGGTTTGGACATTCAGGTTTAATGTGCCCTGGCCTTCTGCATTCAAAACATATGATAGGCTCTTTGCTACTTTCTCCCTTGTTGAAGTCTTTGTGAGCTTTCTGCGAGAAGTTCTTCTTCTCCTTCCTTTTTCTCATCATATCAAGAACTCTTCTTGTTACCAAAGCTACTTTTTCATCACTAGAGTCTGGTTCTCCTTGAGTGCTGATCTCTGAAACATTTGAAGTGAGAGCCAAACTTTTCTTTCTTTCCTCAGTCATACTCTTCTTTTCCATAATCAGAATCTGGTGCGATTCAAGAGTGCCTCTAAGAGCATCAACAATAGGATCATTTGTTTCTACGAATTGAAGCAAGACAGTAACTTTGGAGTTCCATTTTTCAGTGAGACATCTCAGGATTTTCTTGACTTGTTCCTTTTGAGTGTAGACTCTTCCAAGTCCTTTCAAGTTGTTGATGATACTTAGAAATCGAGCAAAAAAAGGAATCCAGAGACTCATCTGGAGTCATGTGGAACATCTCATATTTGGAGGAATAAATGTCAATTTTTGCTTCTTTGACATGACTTGTTCCTTCATGAATGGTAGCAAGTCTGTCCCACATTTCTTTTGCTGTGTTGCAGGAGGCAATGTTTTCATACTCTGTAGCAGACACTCCACATACAATGTTGTATCTAGCCTTGGAGTTTAACGTGAATCTGAGTTTGTCTTCAGTGGTGAACTCATGCTCTTCTTTTGGGATAGCAACTACTTTGGTAGGATGAGTGATGCCATTTCTGACTATCTGCCAAACATCATAATCAATCGCTTCAAGGTACATTTCCATTCGTTGCTTCCAGTAGGGATAGTTCTCTCCATTAAAAAAAGGAGGCTTGTGAGATGAGTGAGACTCATTTTGGTTGTTCATGATACCTGCAATACAATCTTGATAGGATCTTTAGCTCACAGTTAGTTAAACCAGAAAATGATGAGTACAAGCTCTGATACCAATTGAGAGTGCAGGATCTATTACTAGAGGGGGGTGAATAGGAATTACTTAAAAAATTGCTTCTTAAAGTTGATTCAAATAGCATATTTGTTTAAGAACTTGTTAACGTAAACTAGTTCTTACAAACAAGTTCTTCTACAAATCCCAGCCTTGAATATTCAAACAGAGACCTTACAAACCAATCACCATTAGAAATAGAAGATTAACCAGAGAAGCAAAGATAAAGAAAGAAAGAGCTAGACAGAGATTTTATAGTGGTTCGGCCTAGCATGCCTACATCCACTTCTCCCATGTTAATGGGGTTCCACTATACTTCAAGGTTATTTCTCAAGCTTCTCCAAGCTTTACATCAAGTTTATTTTACAAGCTTCTTCAAGCTTAGCTCTCATGGTTTTTGTTTTCCAAGCTCACCATGAACTTATTCTCTCTAACTCTAGAGATCACACCCATGGATTTCTCCCATAGAAATCCAAGATACAAAACCCAAGTATTTTGTTGCAGCCCCAAGAAGAAACTCTCTCAAAGAGTAGATATGAGACAATGAGGATCTTGATACATGAAGATATCCGAGAGTAGGAAGAAGAAGATGCAGAACTTAGTTCTTTAACAATGGCTTCCGTTTCTCTCTTTCTTGTATGTTACTTCTCTTCTATTCTTCATGAAGAATATGAATGCTTGATGCCTTCTTGCTTTATTGGCTTCCCTTGCACGTGAAAGGCCAAATGGTGAGGGAAAAAAGGAGCCATCAACTGGCTGACCCCTTGTCCATCAGTCACAATACTTTTGTCCTTTTGTCCAAAAAGTTTCTCTTTGTGTAAGAGAGTAGAAACAACTTTCTTGGTAATTGAACTTTTCCAAAAGCACATAGAAAGATATTTCCTATTTTCTAAGAGTACAACTCTTAGTCAGATATGCAAAAGGGAAACTTTGTCCCGAAGCCCGCGAGCAGCCTTGTCCACATCAGCAATCTCATAGACCTATCACATGATCCAGAACTGGTTTTGAAGAATAAGTTCTTCAAGACTCATTTGAAGATTAAGCTAGATACAACTTAGGAAACATAACAAAGATTAATAACAACAAGACAAACAACACATATAAGAAATTAAGACATAATTGTTATCATCAAAACATGTTCAGAAACTTGTGGGACTAACATGTTATTGTTATTGAGTAGGCTACAAGTTTGGTTTAAAAATAAGAATAATATAATCAATTTATATTGAGGTTTAATATATTCGGTTTTTTCTATTTAAATTTTGAGCCTATTTTATGTTCAATTTTTTATTATACATATAATTTTTATTATGGTGAAGAATTCTACAAATATAATTTTTTATGTGTGTTTTTATATTGAAATTTTGAGCTCTTATAAATTCCCTTATATAGTTCAATTTGGTTGTTGTGTTTTTATTATTGCTAAAGTTGAGGCCCAAGTGTTATGTTTGCGATTTCTGAGGAGGGTACAACACAAATTAGGGCATATTAATAAGAAGGTTTCTTAGATACTTTTGGTATTTATATAGTATGTCATACCACATGATAATAGTCAATATGTGAATGATATGTGTAGAAGTCAACTATTTTTAAGGTTGTTTGAAAAAATAAGATAAATTATATTTATATCCAATAAAATATTAAAATTATGTATGTTTGCCACTTCAATGCAGTAAGTCATACTCATGTGATATCATAAAGTCTCCAATTACTTAAGCATGATAAATATGTATTTATAACTGAAATTTATTTAAGAAAATAAAAGCAAATAGAAATTCTCTTATATAGTAATGAGAATATAAAACCTATTAAAGTCCCAAGCTTTAATCATAATTATAACTATTTATTGTTAACATAAAAAAAATTGATAAAGGAATTTCAGCAAAAAATATTGCTAAACTTTAGGGACAAGCCTTATTATTGAAATTTGAATTAATATGGCCTAACAATTTAGAACGAATCCACCATTAGAAAATCCCAATTTCGGATTCCCACATCATGAAGTAAATGACTTTTATATATAATTGGTTAATTAATTGAAATATATTATATTTGAATGATGATTGTAAAATATAACTGAATTATAGGTATAAATTGGCCTAGAAAGTTATTTCATTATTCAGTACTAGCAAATTTAGAACCTTAAGAAGGCTATAGTACCAATCAGAATTATAATTTAAATTTATAATCAAAACACAAGCTCAATTCTGAATTTTGATAATAAGAGTCAAGGTCAATCATTGTCGCATGTTGGGTTATATCTACCAAAACCAGTCTTTAGCCATGGACAACTCTATGTGACTTTTTTAAGGGTTTGAACGAGAAGCGACCTCAAAGTTTTGGCGATTGATACAAAGGGGAGTTCCACAACATGCACCACAAATGTTGTCTTTAAAGATGTGTTCCAAAAATCACACAAAAATGTATGACATAAATTTAAAACATATCATGTCTGTAAATACTCAATAAACTCTGAAGATTTAATCTTATACATTCTAATTATATCAATGTTGCAATTTCAAGATTAGAGCAAGTTTGTATAAACTTAGATGAGGATATTGACAACCTCAATCTCAATCATACACCATAGGTAAATTCATTATAGTATTATCTCATTTTGCATTTGTTTAATGCACTTCCAAATTTTCTATGGATTCATGATTGATACTTTTAATATATTGTATATATGGTTCAAAATATGAAATTCACAATTAGTATATTAAATACCATATATTTATATAATTTATGCTTTTATGATGACATAAATTTCATCACATATCCTGTTGCTTGGAGCCCACGCTTTCTTGCCTGGTAGCCCACGCATTCGTGCAAGAATAGTACTAGTTTGTGATAAAAATATGATGCGGTAATAATTAGAAAGCTATATGATGGTGGAAAATATCCTGTAAAAGTCAAAAAGGTCAGACTAAGCAGTTAATAAGGTTAGGCTAGATAAAATATCCTAATAGTTGCAGCTAAAATATAGGGATAATTACGGGAAAAATATTTCAAAAACAGAAAGAAAATACACGATGATCAATAGTCATAGCATGATATTGAGTGGTATTTTAATGTTTTTGAAAGACGTTTTTCTTACTTTTTAGTTTTGGTAGTTCTCTTTTACATGTTGAGATATTTAGCTAAAATATCAGAAAACTCCTGAGAATGTACAGTTGGTGAAATCAGGTGGTTACCAAGTTTATAGATGGGCCAAAGTGCTGAATTTTTAGTGTTACCAACAAAGCAATAAATTAAAGTCAGATATTGATAAGTGGATTTTATACCGCTTATCTCATAATGTTCTTGCTTGATTCTTGTCTATTCTTGAGCATTTTAGGATAGGTTTTCATGATTTAAGTCTCATTTTTGTAGGTTTATGTTTTGGGAACTATGAAAGCTATTTTGGAGAAATTCGGTACAAGAAAGAAAGAAATTCATGCAAGTTGGATTTGAAGGCAGGACTTGGGCGCCGCAGCCCCCACTCAGGGCGCCACAGCGCCCCAATGCGTAACAAGACAGATTTCAGCAAGAAAGGGTGCCACAGCGCCCTACATCAGGCGCCGCAGCGCCCTATGATCAGGAAGCTGGAGACTGAGAACAGAAGGAAGGGCGCCGCAGCGCCCTATACTGGGTGCCACAGCGCCCCAGCACGAGAAGAGGAGGCGCCACAGCGCCCTACACCAGGCGCCGCAACGCCCTAGCTTCAGCAAATAGAGACTGAAATCTAGAAAGAAGGGCGCCGTAGCGCCCTAGACCAGGCGCCGCAGCGCCCGTCAGGCAAACTTCAGGGCGCTGCAGCGCCCAAACCCAAGGCTGCAGCCCCCCGGCGGTCAACTCGTGATTTGACCTTTTAACTTCCTAATTTTACTAGGAATTCTATTTTAATTTAATTCCTTTTTCTTCTAAACTTCCTAGGGCCTATAAATAGGACTCTTAAAGTCTAAATTAGGGTTCCACACTTTGGAGAGAAGAGGCAAGAATAGAAGAGGATTCAAGCTTGAAGATCAGAGTTTTTCGGCATCGAATCGGCATCACCAAGAGTTCGATTCTTCCTTTTCTCTGTTTTTGATGTGTAATTTGGTTGTGAGTTTATTTTCTATCTTGAATATGAACTAATTCCACCATCTAGGGTGGAGATGTAGCCTAGCCTATGATGGATTGTAATTTCTAATAAATTAATCAAATGACTTTCTTCTTAAATTGACTTCTTGATCTCCATACTTAATGCTTCTGTTTGATTTGCCATCAATTTAGATGAGTTGGTAATTGCAATAATACTGGAAGGTTAGTTGTAATTAAAGACCATAGGGGTCAAGAACATAAATTACATAAGGGATAGGAATATACCGTTATGGTTTATGTAGCCATTAAAAAGAACCATAGAACGAATTGAATTCTGAGATTATTCGTAATTCACATAGGAATATAGTGGATTCATAGTTGAGAATATATTTGTTTGACCTTGGGAAAGGCTAATAAACAACTTAGGGTTCTTGGTTAGCAATTAGAGAGATTGTTGTTGATTAATGAATTAGGAATGAAGATCCAGACTAGCTACGGTGAAATCGACATCCTAGATACTTTCTCATTATATTCTTACTCATTTTTACAGAAATTATTCTCTGTTTACTGTTTTGCATTCAAATATCATCATAATTCACCTATCAATTGTCTAGATAAAATTAGACTACGCATAATTTTGGTACTTAGTAGCCACAGTCTCCGTGGGACGATACTTTATCTCACTTCTTTATTACTTGATTACGGCACGTGCACTTGCGTTCACATTTTACGTAACAGATATCCAATTAGTCTTCACTCTCACCCTGACATACACACCATTCAAATATCAACAATGATTTGTAGATGCCTATAAACTGATTTTTCCAAATCAGCTGGACAGAGTTAAATTATATAGTTAGGGTGGTGTGGGAGAGATTGATATCGGTTTCCCCCGATTGCAGGTTTGGCTGTAATTTACTCAAATGATTTTTAATTGATTATGGTGTATGTTTACGGTAAAACTTGATAACAAGATCGACTAGGAATGATCTTGATTGACAACACTATATTTTCATCCTCTTGGATTTGGTTAGGTTGAAATGGAGTGGGATCTTCTTCAATTATTATTGAGTTCTTTGGTAAAGGATTTATCAGCAACAGATGAATTAGAGGAAAAAAAGAGTGGATACACATAACCTTAAAAATAAGAGTTAAGGATAGCAAGAAATGGGATGGTGACATTAGATATATATAAATTGAATGGCACCTTTATTAAGAACAATAGATATATACACATTACTTTGTACTATTTGAGTAACCAGATAAAAATTTCAATAAAGATTTACAAACTTTTGCAAGTTTTGAATCGTGACAATGCGTATAATGGTATGGATTAAACTATAAATATGTACCAGTAGCATTGTTGTTTTAAAAAAACCAACAATGATACCCCAACCAAAGAAAAAAAGAAAAGGTAATAATACAAAATGTCTATTTTTCTTAGGTCATTTGATATCTCAAATGACAGTGGGTATAAGAAATCAAAAGAAATGATTATTGCATACGAGACGGCTTTCATGTCACTTGTGGAATTAATAAGTAGCATCATTATTTAAATAAGGTGATTGCTATCTTACGATCACAAAAAATAGGGGAATGTTATCCCCTATTTAGTTATGTAAGTTTTGGTAGGACCCACCTAGTAAAATTAGTATTGTTACAAAGATCTATAAAAATCAAGTCTCTCAGTATGTGACAAAATATAAAATTTCTTATAAAATGCAAGAATAACACAATATAAGAAAACGTGTCAAACAAAGAATTTAATTTTGCCAAAAAATGAGAATGGCACATTTTCCTATATTATAATATTCTTGCATTTTAAAAAGAATTGTGTATTTTATCACATATTCATAGACTCAGTTTTTCGATATTTTTATAACAACACCAATTTCACTAAGTGGATCCCAACTAGATAGGGAATAGCGCCATCACTATTTTTAGTGATGGTAGCTTAACAAAAGCCTTTAAAGAAACCAAAAAATATTTGGTCATTTTTTATGAGGTGATAGGCACATTCTTGAAAAGCAATTGGCCTTAAAGCTTCTTAATTAAGTATTACAACTTAAGAATAATTTTTTTTTTATCACAATAGCACTAATAAGTAATAAATTCCTCTAACAAATATAGGTTTTTCTACTACAATAATGCCACTTTGAAATAATTTACACATATAATATTATTTTGGCACATATTAAGAAGAGTTTATTATTCTCAGATTCTAGAAATAAGGAATACTTTCTAAAAGGTGCAGTCGAAACAGATACGTGTCATACTATAAAAAATTATCAAAATGCCCTTGATGTTAAGTGATTGATTTGTTTATATATATATATATATAAAAGTGAAGGTTAAGCTACTACCCAAAGCGCTACACTCCCTTTAGTTGGGTGGGTTTGGGTTACATTTACAGTGTGATCTTGGTGTCATTGTGAAGATATCGAAAAACTAAATCACCCAATATGTGCCAGAACACACAGTTCCTTATAAAATACAAGAACAACACGTATAAGAAAACGTGCCAAAAAGTAAATTTAAAAAAATTGTTTCTTGGCACATTTCCGTATATCGTGCCGTTTTTTCATTTTATAAAAAACTGTGTATTCTTGCACATACTAAGTAACTCAGTTTTTCGAAATCTTTGTAATAACACCAAAATACTAGATAAGTCCCACTCGAATCCACCAAACCCAGNTGTGTGTGTGTGTGTGTGTGTGTGTGTGTGTGTGAAGCCTTTTAACAATATTTCCTTCAGCCTCTGAGATATGGGTATCTTTAGTATTTCAACATTTAAGGCCACTTTGATTAGAGCCTTTATGCAGTGACTCTTGCAATGAGTTGATGCCTAATCCTCTAAGCTATATGAAGCAGATAAAGTATTTTTTGTTCTTGTTTGTCGGGGCGGGGGTGTTGAAGTAGTTAAAGGTTGAACCAGTGTTTTGAAATCAGTTGATTTTTAATAATAATAATAGTGTGGATTTAGGTTTTAGACACAAGTTCTTTTTTTTAAAAAAAAAAATCATTTATTTCCCTAAGAGAAAGGGGAAGTTTGGGTTGGTGAAGAAGACAAGGAAGAAGGGTGAGCAAAGTGATGTAGGGAAGTGAGTCTGAAAATTAAAAGGAGAGGTTTATTTTTCGTCTTTTAGTGCTTGTTCGGTATATAATGATTTCTTTTGTTAAGAACTTCATACCTAACAACTACAATTGACTTATATTTTGATAGACGGAAATTTGAATAGGGGATGATGAATCATGCATGATAGTCCTTGAGATGCTAAAATGATATGTTGTTAACTTTTTCAATAATTTTAGTATTTAAATAATAAAGACTGAAAGGTTCTAAACTTGGCTACATTTTTTTTTGGGTGTAAAACTTAACTTCATTTTAAATATAAGAAATGATTGTTTGAGACTTTTTTCTTTGCTACTAAAAAATAAATTGTTATCTAACCTTAAAATCATTGTGAATCTTTCCAAGGAAATTTATTTATTTAAATGAGATTTGGTATATGAGAAAATGACATATTTTATTAAGAAGTTTGTACCTAAACCTATAGTTGACTTGTATATTGGGATTTGGCATCATATTATACTATCATGATGAGTATCTTCATTTTTAAAAATTGTGGGACAATAAATCACGCAAGGTTGTCCATGTAAGAGATATACTCAAAGAAATATATTGATAAATTCTAAAATATTTTTAACCATTTAAATACGTGAAATTGAAACATTTTGAATATGACATAAGGTGATTGTTTAATACTTGTTTTTATAACCTTCACATAGTTTTCCAAGACAAGTTGTTTACTTAAATCACATGCTGTGCATAAAACAACAATATTCTTTATTAGGAGTTTGCATCTAGACCTTTGACTTTGGCATCTCTGCATCATACGTTTTTGTCTTGATAGATATATACATCTTTATTCTTATAAATGAGGGAACAATAATCATGCATGCATGACAATCCGCTATAAAGAATATATGTCAATAAATGATAACTTCTTAAACATTGTCATTTTTAAATACATGATATTGGAACATTAGGAATACAAAAGAATAATGATTGAGAGTAATGATTGTTTAGAACTGGCTATTTCTAATCTTAAAGATTACACATTTTTCCAAGTCAAGTTGTCAAATAAAAATATTTTAGATTTCTCACAAAGTGGTACCAAACAAGAGAGGGAAATGGTACCACATGGGGGAGTACCATACTATCTAAAAAGAATTATTTCTTTCTGGCTAATTGGGGCCAGCCTTCTGTAAGAAAGTGAAAGGAAGAAATGGACTTAAACTAAATAATTAAAATTTTTAATTTTATTTTTTGTGAGGTCACTGGTTCTCTATTTTCTTTAAGTTAGACAGCTCAAATAGTTCAATAAGTTAAACTAAATTGAATTCGAAACTGGTGGAGGCATGAGTGGAGAAGACAGAGAGGTACTTCCTCTCGTTAATGGAATAATTATTCCATACATTGGTTTTATGTACATTTTTGGTCACTTAAAAAAGTAAATCCCACATATATCACACCAATAGTTCACATTTTTGTGTCTTGCGATGTGCATACACTAGAAGTATCTAATAAATTTTGTTATATATTTTAACAAAATGATGATTATTTTTCTTCTTAGGTAGAAACGGGGTTTTGTATAAAATGTGAGATTGGAAGGGTAGATTGGGTTGTCTGTTAATTAATTTCAGTGCCTTTGAATTGCAATTAGGCCTACACTATTGTTTTAATTGTTTGTGGATAGCATAGCCCATATATAATCTCTAGAACTTTAGTCCATACACTATGTTAAAAATACAAGGCCACTGCATAAAATTATTTGCCCAAATGCATTCAGGACACCTAAATTATCATCATCTGAACGTTCCATGAAGTAGTTGTATTGTAGGCAGTAATTGTGGACTAAAGGATTCAATTTTTATGTGCATTAATGATGATTCAATCTAAGATTTTTTTTTTTGTTACTTTGACTACGAATTTAAATTTGATCATAAAATTCACAAACTTAATTAGTCTTAATACCACTAAGCTACTCCGCGAACCGGAAACATCACCTAGGTTGAAACACTAGTGTGCTTGTTAGAAACATAACCAATCACAAGCGAAATTATTCTCAGCCATTCTCTTTTTCGCATGAGAATTAATGTCAAGAATTAGAATCTTGAACGAGTTTAATAATCCGTAAGAAAAGGCATGGATGCAGTGTAGTTTGACAGATTTACAATAATTATGTGCCATTGATATACCCAAATAACCTTAGCTGCAAGTTCTCATAAATGGGCAGTTGCATTCTACACGACATTCAAACTGTCTCTATGGTACGAAAGGATGATACTCGTCACGATTCATGCACATTAGGTGATGCCACCTTCAAATCCAGCTTGGTCAATTTGGCTTTTGCTTCCTTCATATTTGTCTTGTGAGCATAATATAAGAGCCATTGCCCAGAATAAAAAGGAGGACGTACCGGCATCAGCCTTGAATCAATTTAAACCTTCGATGACCGTGTCAAGCAACACTTCGATTGTCTTTTCTGGGTAACGACGAAGCAGACAAGCACTAGCTCTGAGAATACAAGATAGGGAGGAATCACAAATGCAGACAATGGATGACAAAACACTGAAGTGGCAACTTTATGCAAAAGCCTTTTGGGCTCAAAAAGTGGACAAAGTACAAACTCACTTAAATCTTATAGAAACAGAAGAATTTGATCTCCTGATCGCTTAGTCAAAGTGGCTAAGATACTATATTAAAAATCAATTCAAATTAAAAACTTAAACTAATAAGTGAATGTCCATTAATAATTTTATATCTAACAGTTTTAACATTTGAGAACAAACAATTATCTCATAGTTGTGAATCATGCATGGGAAACTCAAGTATGGAGGCTCTAGATGATAGATAAAGTTTATCCATAGGGAGGCCTTCATAACTAGTGGGCTTTAGAAGAGCGACGTTGAAATAATTACAGAAAGAAGGAGTGACGTTGATATCTAAGCCTGCCATTGCAAAGCCATTTTCAGGCCCAATAAGTCAGCAATTTTCAGAAAATAAATAAATAAATGACCAAACAGCAAAGAAAATGAACAAAAAAATAAAAATATTATAAATACCATTTCTGCAAAAAAGGAAAAAATATCTAAACAACAAAAACTAAAGTACCTATTCTAAGAAGGAATTTGGTCATTGAAATATACTAATATGCAATTGCATATTAAGAATTGCTACGCTACCATTTCCCTAAAGCAGAAGGTAGTGTTATAAGTCCCTTCAAAATATTTTATTTAGACATTAGAAATCCTTATTTTAAAGTTTATTACGAAACTCTTGTAAAACCAAAGTTATTTTAGGTGATTCTAAATAGGAAAGAAGTAGCTAAGGTGTATAGATTGAGCCATAAAGAAAAAGCTCTATTCTGCATCAACTTTAGCTTTCAATTTATGCTACTTTATCTAGCGTTTAATTGTTTTGACTCGCACTGAGTTACTCTTATTGACGAGAGCTTCAAAATGAGTTCAAAAACTATGACTAATTCAGTCCAAAATAAAAATTTCGAGGAAAATGGTAGCACTACCTCCTACTTCAAAGGAGTGAAAGCATACCAATTTTCTTACATATTTATTCTTTTTTAGTTCCCTGAAGACTATATAGCATAAATAAATTATCCCATATTATATCCCATTCCAAGCATACATCCTAATGAAATTTGTACCTCACACCATACTCCTAATGAAATGCATACAGCCTTAGTTACCAATAAAAAGAAAATTACATACTTTTCTACACGTTACTAACAATTCTTTTTAATGTTTAGCTGGTTGAATTCGTATATTACTCAACAATAGAGGATGTTAAATGCTGAATCCATCAAAAGTAAGATTGTAGTGTGTATCTTACTAGATCCAATGTCATAATGATAATCAGAGAAAACATGCTTAGTAATAAAGGGCAAAACAAATAGAATGAAAACTAGGCATGAGAATAATTGTGAGATGTGATTTCGTCATCATGGTGATATGGTTGATTTTTCAATCACTCGTTCCTCATTTTAATGTGGTTAATTAGTTTACTCACGCTATGTTCTCTCTCTCTATCCTATGCAAAGTTATATATTCCACAAACAAACATAAAATTGTAAGAAAAGGTAGGAAATCTAAGGCCAATTCTCAAGTATGGGATGTATAAGCTCTCGTGAATGCGGATGCAGCAAAATTCCTGACCCTTCATTTGATGAACTAAAAAATCAGGTTTGTTATTTTGCTGAGGATATGGCATACAGCTTCTCTATTTGTTTCATGTGAAAATGGAGTCTCTTTCGTTAACAGTATAATCATTGTTCATACTTATTTCCTCTTTAAGAATAAGCTAAAACAAAAAGGGTTTGAAATGATATAGATGGCTTCTCTTTTTTCATGTGAAATGATATTGATGGTTTTAACTGCTGTTACTTCTAATATGCTGGCTACCATCAACCTTTTATTTATATAAAAAAAAATCTAACAAGTGACATTTGGACAAGTTTGTCGCAACGTCCCTTTCGGGAGCTCGATATGGAGCGGCAAAATTCCCCACGCGGGAAGAAAATAAAAAGTTAACAATTTGCAATAATATACAAGAAAAGAATGAAGTTGCCACCAATCGTTTTATTCCATTATTAGCAAATGGAATGGTGCGATTGGACACCTAAATAATTTGGTCTACGTTCAGAGCTTGGATTCGGGGGTTGATTACGTGTAGGGAAGGTATTAGCACCCTACGACGTCCGTTCTTAGAACGGTTACCTATTTAATCTCTAGTTATCTTTTTAAATGAATTAAGTTAGTCCTAACATTATAAAATAGATTAAAATTTCGTTAGGCTCTACTAGCACTTCTGGAAAAAACCTAAAGGATGCTTCAAGACTATTAGGTAGAGTTTGTGATTGTCATTACAATCCTCCCCCAATCTATTCTATCATAAGCAATATTTAACAATCTCACTAACTAAGTGATATCTAGGTACATGAAAGACAATATATATGTGTTTATGAAATGTTCAAGATAAAGATTTTTATTGGAGATATTTCTTTAAGTCCACCAATCTACTTGGAAAGACTAAAGTGACACTCCTCACCTTCGGAGTGTCAAGGAATCGCTGTCATTACAACTATCCTTAACTATTCCTTCGTCGGTATATTTTAACTCACATTAAGGTAATTAAAGCTAAAATATTATATTTAAAAAATGTTCGTTTGAAAATTATGCCCTGACAAANAAGAATTTTAAAAAAATAAAATGCAGAAGGATATTTTTAGCAAAAAGCAAAGAAAAAGAAGTGTTTTAATATGCTTCAGATTAATTTTCCTAGATCCGAATTGCAAAAACTATTTGTTATCATGTGAAATATAATTTAAACCTAAGTTTTCAGTCCCATGAAGAAGTTGCAAATATGTTGCTCTAACCAATTTTTTCTTTCCAAACATCGTAGGGGAACTGGAAATTTCTCAAATCCATGCCAATGCCCAGAATTTAAGCTTGAAGGGCAAGTTTGACCCAGTGGACCTAGTTGACGCCATTCATTCAAAATTACAATTACAGATGACAATTGAAAGGTTGGACAGGCCAGAGCTAGCTTCGGCTGGGAGCAAGACTAGTGACTAGCCATGGGAAGCAAAGGGCAAAGGTGTTCAAGTTGAGAAATAACATTGAAATAAAATGCATCGCCATTCATGCCCAGTGAATATGATTTTAATGATCATTTATCTTTTCTTTGTTTTTTGCCTTTTTTTGTGTGTGTGTGTGTCTAGATAGATAGAGCTAGATTTTTTAGCACAAAAAAAAAAAATATTCAAAATAATATTTTCGACTTGCGCATGACAAGAAAAATAAAAGAGATTAATCTAGTATGTACCATTACTTCTATGGATTTTTTTCTTATTGGTTAAGACTTGTATCCACTGGATTAGTCATATAATTACTTTCTTGTGTTAAAAAGCATAAAGAAAATTAATAACACCTTAACTAAGCGATTAATACAAATAATATTTCACCTCTTACATTTTTTTTTCTTTTTTGAGATGCCCTTACATACTTATTGTGTTTGTTATTATTATGCATAAATCTGTAAATACTGCAGATCCAAAAGTTTTCGATAAGGAGGGCAATATGTATTCAATCAATATATTTAAAGTGTTAAACTATTTCGCATTGAGTGAGATGGCGAAATTTGAGTGGTATGAAAAAAATTAAGTGTAACAAAACTCAAATTATGCAATAAGGGACTCATGAAAAAAAAATTCGGTGAGCTTTGTAGTGGTGTGAGTACCATTTCTCATTTGAAACCCATAATTATGCAATTAAAGGACATATAAAAAAACAAAAATGCAATCAAGGGGAAACATATTTTTTTTCGAAAGTTTATCAATTTTAGATGACAATGAATGATTTATAATCAAAGCTTGTATCCTCTACTTTAATTATAATAAAAACATCATTTGTTGCAATTTTTGTTAAATATAAAACTACTATTGGGCCTTCACCTAATAACTTAAATTTTTGGATTAAATTGGTTCTTGATATAGTATTAGAGCTTCTTTGAACAAGCAATCAGGAGATCAAATTGATAAAGTGGGTCTGTGATTTATCTACACTTCAAGTCCAAAGAGCTTTCGCGTGTGAATGTGTGTTAGATATAAAATTATTCTTAAACCTTTACTTAATAGCTTAAGTTTTTATGTTGAATCGGTTTTTAACAATTTTTGGGTGTACTAAGATGGAGGTAGATAGCTCTACTCCTAATAGAGTACCTTGCATTCTACGCCCAACATAAATGTAGATATGATTTTTTTTTTCCTATAAAAATAGATTGAACCTATGAAAAGTCTTAATACTTTAGAGAAATGACGGTTGTATACCTAGATGTGAAGGTGTAGAGAATTTAAAGTTGGTAGAAAAATGTTTAATTTGGGTCCTAAAATGTTGGTTTGCTGACGAAACATAACTCAATATTTTAACATGTCGTTGGTTTAGAACATTGTCCTAAAAAGGGGTTGGGTATGGGCTGAACCTGTAAAGCACTTCGAATCAAGTTGATATATGGGAGAGTAGTGAGTAGTGACCACATAATAATGAATTATGTACTTCATGTTTAGTCGACAGGGGACACAAAGATAGAACCCAAGTATACATGATCCACTCGTTGTGGAAAACTGGGTCTAACAGGCTACCTATGATGGTCCAAGAGAGGAACCAAGCACATGGACACTAGTCTCCACTACAGAATTAGTAGGTCAATTATGTAACTCCCACTTTGGATAAAGCAAGGTCACACTATGCCCACCTAGAATTGATCTTAAATCAACAGAAATTGAAAAGAAGAATGATTAAATTGGATAGCTTAGGGCAAATATCTACTGAGAATAAATTATTAATCATTTATTGATTTGAATTTTATAATTATCAATTAAAATGATTAATGATTTTTTTCCTGTTAAATGTTATTCCTAAATTATCTCGCTCGATCGGCCATTCTTTCAAATTAAAATTCGCATAAACTCTAACACCATCTGAAATAGATAATGCTATACCTACAACCATAAATACTTAAAACTTGTAAAACTCTACGAGTAGTTGTATATTTGTACTCCGAAAAAAAAAAAAGTTNAAAGTTGTATCTTAATTCAAGTGGTATTTTTACAATTGTGCAAGCAACTAGCATTAGTCTCTCACCTAATAGACTAAAGTCTACTTGAATATCCTACGAAATGGAGCAATTTCAATTGAATTCTAAAACTGAAGATAATCTCAATTAAGCTTCCTATGTGTCAAATTCATTGATCAACCGTAGTTAAAAAATGAATTTCATTTTGTCCAATTTGACTTGTCAATATTTGACATTAAGGATTACGAATGTGTGATGAGTAGTTGTATCTTAATTTGTACACCAAAAAAAAAAAGTTGTATCTTAATTCAAGTGGTATTGCAAAGTTTTTCCTTTTAAATGCAAATGCAACCAAATTTACAATTGTGTAAGCAACTAGCCTTAGTCTCTCACCTAATAGGCTAAAGTCTACTTGAATATCCTGCGAAATGGAGCAATTTCAATTGAATTCTAAAACTGAAGTTAATCTCAATTAAGCTTCCTATGTGTCAAATTCATTGATCAACCGTAATTAAAAAATGAATTTCATTTTGTTCAATTTGACTTGTCAATATTTGACATTAAGGATTACGAATGTGTGAACATTCTAAACTGATATGTGCATTAGATTTTTATTCATGGACGGTTCGACGGGAAAAGCATATGAAAAGTCAATATCTGATTGAAATAAATTTTAACCAGTCGAGCNGAAGCATATGAAAAGTCAATATCTGATTGAAATAAATTTTAACCAGTTGAACACCTTCATGATCCTAGCATTAAAATTAACAATTTTTATGTAGTCTTTTATTTTTTGGGGTGAATTTTGATGCACATGGGAGTCAATTTTCTAAACAATTATGTTTGATTGAACAATATAGAGTCTATTTTATTTTATTATTATTATTTTTAAAAGATTTGATCTTGGTCTCAGAATCTCTCCAATCTTAAAAGTTAAATACATGACTACTTGCGCTACTGCCTGAGTCTTGAACAATTTATAGTTTCCTGATGATAAAATAGTAGAAAATTATGTCATTCCAAACATTATCATAAATTAAGAGAAACCACAACTTATATACATTTGTCTTTATCTACCAAGACAAATTTCTCATCTAATCAATACTAATTTAAGCTCTAATAATTATTAATAGCTATAAATGACACCTAAAATTGCATTATTGGGATAATTTTCCTTGGACAATTGAAATCAGAGGTAGTTAACCAAGGATCTATAGGTTGCACCAGGCTTCCATCCCTTTGGAATCACATTCTTTGCAACTAGGGTTTGTCCTGAATACCGAGAGGTCAGTTTTATAGAGATTGGAGCTTGTAGTTCTGAGCCTGCATCAAGCTTCCAAACTGCACCCCATGACTGTTGCATAGCACGCCACCCTTGCCTCTCCTTTGAAGCCTCCATAAGCGAAACACCTGCTAGATCACCATCTCCCTCTTGATACAAAACCACCACAGCGATGAAGTTAGGGTTTGAACCCGGATCAACACGAAATGTTACACTCCTTCCTGAGTAATAACATTGAACACTGGAAAAACACAGAAAATATATAATCATCATAAAAGAAAACGAGCGAGTACTAAAGTTTGTTATATTATCTCAGATTGTTGATAAAATAATAAGAAGGTTGGTTAATTATGTATACCGGGCATAGCCAATTTGCAGAACACCTGCAACGCGAAGTTTATCTTCTTGACCCGTAATTGCCATGGCACCAAATGCAGTTCCACTTAGATCAAAATGTGAAGATCCGTAGGAAGTTGGACATCCGGGGCAAAAATCTGTTATTACCACCCTCACTGGTTTGCCGGAACATGATGGATGTTCTGTGCATTTTACCTATTGAAGTGACAAATTTTCTTCATTAGAAAATTTTAGTACATATTCATGCAAAAGAGGACATGGAATGGGATCAAGCACCTGATTAAACTATGCACTAACGGCTAAATGCTTGAATAGAAAATAGAAAGAAGATAAAGCTATTCTCTGATCAATTGTCACATTAAGTTATTAGTTGGCCCACAATAAATAAATGTAATACGAAAAGGTGGACAAAGGTTGCCATTGAATATATTCTTGAGTTATAAAGCATTTACGGATTTCACCCCTAAATGAGTTTCGCCCTTCAAAACTGCGTTTCACTTTTTTTTTTTTTCTTTTAAAAAAAAAAATCATGTTTGGTAACCAAAACCAAAAGCAATTCTTCTCCTCTGGGTTTTGGCTCAAGCAAGTGAGAGTTGCTTTTGCCCAAATTCAATTCTGAACTTTCAGATGTTTAAGAGTGAAATTACTTGTTTACCATCACCTTTAGATGTTGTGCTTGGATTTTGGGGATATTTATAGTCTTTATGGTAATTTTACACAAAATTTTTCTAACTTTTATTTAAATAAAAGTCGACATTACAAAATTAATTTTAAATAATATATCCACCATATTGTACTAAAATTAATTCTTTCAAATTCAACTCTCCCCAAACCCAATTCTGCCCATCATCAATTCTAAATATTAAAAAGAACCAAAATATCTGTTTTTTAAATATATGATGGGACTGAAATTTGGTTTTGAAGGTTTTACAGACAACTCAAAGCACTCAACAAATTAGGCCACACCTAATGCTTAGTAAATAAATATCTTAATTGTTTTGTTAAAAGGAAATGCCAATATCTGAAAATTTTCTCATGATTTCATAAAAGAGCAAGGACAGAATGAGACATGAGGAAGGGTAAGTAGCCTTCTCATTCTTATAAATGATGAAAAATTTAAATTGCAAGCTAGCTGACAAGACAATAAAGGCTCTTATGGAAAATTGTTAGGTAGAATCAGTTTACGCAAAGCTAATTGAATGTTCTCTATAGGGATGTAGAGCCCACCTACAATCTCTATACAAGAGAAACTTCTGCATACACTTAACTTAATTAGTCTGCACATGATGTGGGTCCTATTGTATAAAAATATAAGTGGCACGAGTTATATTCAAAATTTCTAATCAGTTGACTTAATTAGCCCACACACTTGGGTGGACTATGCTACCCAAAATTCTCCCCAAAGGGAATTTATCTCTAGAAAAATTAAGCATGTCAATAATTGGGTTAATTGTAGATTAAATCCACCTTTGAATTTTTCCTTCTTATGGTGGGTGCAGTTGACTTTGTTCAGTTTTTATCATGTCTCAACAATATAGGGCCAAGGAAACTTCTTTTTTCTATGCACTAAAGAATTAAGTATTGCAGCAAGCCTACAAGTAAAGCTTTTTCTTGTTGTCGTAAGAGACCCACATGGTTGTCATACTAGTTAGGTCCATGTAAAACAAATATATAGCAAAGATTCTTGAACAAAATTAAATTATATACCTCATAACAGGCTCCACATTCTTTGCCTGATTGGTAGAGAGAAGGGCCTACTCCTGTAACCATGGAGGAGAATGGTGGCTGCGACACTGTATTCGCATATCCACAAGACCCTCCTGCATTGATGCCATAGTTAACATAATCAAATATTCATTATATTGTTATTGTAATTATGGTTGTGATTGTGTTTATTGCATGGAGAGTTTAAATTACCGTCACTTCCGGCACCATGTGGGCTGCCGTACCAGGTGGCTCCGGCCGAGGACCAATGGGTTACCACCAAAGACAAGTTTAGCTGTTTGGGGTTGAAGCCAAGACACATCTCGAAGTAGCAAAGAAAGACTAGAAAATAACTAAGCAATTTTGGAGAAGAGCATGGCTTAAGAGTGGCCATGTTTTCACTCCCACTAACTTGTCACTTGCAAGACCTAGATTATGCTCTATTGTACTTTATATGCTCTGAGTTCCACTGATGAGACGTAACTGGAATTTATAGACGTGCATGTCTTCATCTTAAAAGTTAAATACATGACTACTTGAGCTACTGCCTGAGTCTTGAACAATTTATAGTTTCCTGATGATAAAATAGTAGAAAATTATGTCATTCCAAACATTATCATAAATTAAGAGAAACCACAACTTATATACATTTGTCTTTATCTACCAAGACAAATTTCTCATCTAATCAATACTAATTTAAGCTTTAATAATTATTAATAGCTATAAATGACACCTAAAATTGCATTATTGGGATAATTTTCCTTTGGACAATTGAAATCAGAGGTGGTTAACCAAGGATCTATAGGTTGCACCAGGCTTCCATCCCTTTGGAATCACATTCTTTGCAACTAGGGTTTGTCCTGAATACCGAGAGGTTAGTTTTATAGAGATTGGAGCTTGTAGTTCTGAGCCTGCATCAAGCTTCCAAACTGCACCCCATGACTGTTGCATAGCACGCCACCCTTGCCTCTCCTTTGAAGCCTCCATAAGCGAAACACCTGCTAGATCACCATCTCCCTCTTGATACAAAACCACCACAGCGATGAAGTTAGGGTTTGAGCCCGGATCAACACGAAATGTTACACTCTTTCCTGAGTAATAACATTGAACACTGGAAAAACACAGAAAATATATAATCATCATAAAAGAAAACGAGAGAGTACTAAAGTTTGTTATATTATCTCAGATTATTGATAAAATAATAAGAAGGTTGGTTAATTATGTATACCGAGCATAGCGAATTTGCAGAACACCTGCAACGCGAAGTTTATCTTCTTGACCCGTAATTCCCATGGCACCAAATGCAGTTCCACTTAGATCAAAATGTGCAGATCCGTAGGAAGTTTGACATCCGGGGCAAAAATCTGTTATTACCACCCTCACTGCTTTGCCGGAACATGATGGATGTTCTGTGCATTTTACCTATTGAAGTGACAACTTTTTCTTCATTAGAAAATTTTAGTACATATTCATGCAAAAGAGGACATGGAATGGGATCAAGCACCTGATTAAACTATGCACTAACGGCAAAATGCTTGAATAGAAAATAGAAAGAAGATAAAGCTATTCTCTGATCAATTGTCACATTAAGTTATTAGTTCCACAATAAATAAATGCAATAAGAAAAGGTGGACAAAAGTTGCCATTGAATATATTCTTGAGTTATAAAGCATGTACGGATTTCACCCCAAAATGAGTTTCGCCCTTCAAAACTGCGTTTCACTTTTTTTTAAAAAAAAAAAAAAAATCATGTTTGGTAACCAAAACCAAAAGCAATTCTTCTCCTCTGGGTTTTGGCTCAAGCAAGTGAGAGTTGCTTTTGCCCAAATCCAATTCTGAACTTTCAGATGTTTGAATTTTTCCTTCTTATGGTGGGTGCAGTTGACTTTGTTCAGTTTTTACAAGGTCTCACCAATATATGGCCAAGGAAACTTCTTTTTTCTATGCATTAAAGAATTAAGTATTGCAGCAAGCCTACAAGTAAAGCTTTTTCTTCTTGTCGTAAGAGACCCACATGGTTGTCATATAGTTAGGTCCATGTAAAACAAATATATAGCAAAGATTCTCGAACAAAATTAAATTATATACCTCATAACAGGCTCCACATTCTTTGCCTGATTGGTAGAGAGAAGGGCCTACTCCTGTAACCATGGAGGAGAATGGTGGCTGCGACACTGTATTCGCATATCCACAAGACCCTCCTGCATTGATGCCATAGTTAACATAATCAAATATTCATTATATTGTTATTATGTTTATTGCATGGAGACTTTAAATTACCGTCACTTCCGGCACCATGTGGGCTGCCGTACCAGGTGGCTCCGGCCGAGGACCAATGGGTTGCCACCAAAGACAAGTTTAGCTGTTTGGGGTTGAAGCCAAGACACATCTCGAAGTACCAAAGAAAAACTAGAAAATAACTAAGCAATTTTGGAGAAGAGCATGGCTTAAGAGTGGCCATGTTTTCAATCCCACTAACTTGTCCCTTGCAAGACCTAGATTATGCTCTATTGTACTTTCTATGCTCTGAGTTCCACTGATGAGACGTAACTGGAATTTATAGACGTGCAGCACGTGCATGTCTTCATCAATCAAATTTGCGTTCCCCTTTTTCTTGTTAATTTGTTACTAACCCTATGTATTCAACTTTTTGCTCTGTTATTTAAATATACAGTAGTTTATGTGCTATACTTTTGTTTGTATTATATAGTTGATGTGCTATATCTTGGTGTTAAGCAAGCATGGATTTCACTCATGTAATTAATAACCGTGTATTTCGAGGCTTGTTTTGGAAAGACTTTTTCTTTTCGAAAACAGACTAATTTTCTTTTTATAAAAATAAACTTGTACAGAAGTTAAAATACTTTCTTCTATATATTAACAAGTGCTTAAAATAGCACTTTTCTAAATAATTTTTTTTAGATGTTAACAGTTTTAGTTTCTCGAAGAATTTTATTTTATTTTATTTTGCATAAAAATAACTTTTTTCATTTACAACCTCTTTCATGGCTTTACATGCTTAGAAATTCAACATCTTTAAATTTGACTTAATACTTAAGCCCTGTTTAAATAACATAGCTCATGATTTATTGAAGCTTTTTTTATTGCTATAAATGCTTATATGTAAATAAAATAGTGTTTGAATAAATTTATGTGAATAGCTTAGTAACTCAAAAAACTATTTTTAACTTATTTTATAAATTCATATTTTTGGAACACGACAACCTTAAGCAAAGCTGCCTAGTCTTTCAGTACAGCATTCCGTTGTCTGTTTCAGTGACTTCGACATTGAACACTTATGCTCTGTGCCTCATTCAACTTATCTTCTCAACTAGTAGGTGTGACTTGTACCTTAAGAGACAAAAGTTTATTGCTACAGCTAGTCGCACTACCGGGTTAGGCAAAGATGAAGTTCTGTAGTCGTCAACATATAGAAAGGTTTCATTCGAGTGCAGCGGTGGAAGACGATGGTCACCTCACAACGGCGCTGTCTAATTCAACATTTCTTCTGAAATAAAACAATAATTGGCTTACCAATGTGGTGATTGGCTTGCTAATCTCGGTTGCAAGCTCCCTCTGGATTTTTTAATTTGTTCTGAACTCTCCTCCGCCAGATCTTCACCTCCTTGTTGTTGGTGACGCTACAGGGTCTCTTTGCCCTGTCTAGTCTCTGTTTAAGTTTTGTTCTTGTTGGACTTGGGCTCTGTCCAGTTCATTAAAAAAAAAAAACAATTATACTTTTGTGAAATAAATTACATATTAATTAATACCTTTATTTTAATTTGATTCTATATTCAACAAACGTTTTCATACATTTTAGAGAACTTGATGTGAAATTGCAATTTATGGAAGAGATATTCATGAATGCTTGTAATTGGTCATTTTTTCATGAGTGCTTGTAAAATGTCCTGTTCAGTAATTTTAATAACAAAAGTACTTATGTAGTTATTTATTCAAAAATTTATAAAAAGAAATTATTAATTTTAAAAGCTCTTCTTCAATTGTATATCAAAACACAAAATAACTTATTTAAAAAGAGTTTATTGTATAAGATCTTTTCATATAAGCTCTTGTTACATAAACGCTTAAATAAATTTTTTATCCAAACATGCCCTAGAAATTATTCAAAATTCTTTGAAATATATGTACCCTTGTTCGATATTAATCTTATGAAAATCTCAAATTTTTATTCCACATATTCATGCATCTCACTTGTTTAATGACATTAACATATATATATATATATAATATTTAGATATCTCTCATTCAAAGTTACGTAACTACATGCCGATCATAAAATATTTTTTTGACCAAACAAGGTACTTTTTTTTAAAAACAAAAACATAACAAGAAAAACCAAAAAAACTATAATCTAGGATACTCTATAGACATCCTATCCAAACATGCTGTCCTCTTGGGCCCAATTTTTCCATGAATATAACTTATTTGATATTAGTTTTATTACAAGCATGCCTAACTATTGGGGATGAAATTATTATTTATGACATGATTCAAAAGTTGAAATGTCCTTGATATTAATTTTATAGCAAGCATGCGTAACTATTGGGGATGAAATTATTATTTATGACATGATTCAAAAGCTGAAATGTCCTTGATATTAGTTTTATAGCAAGCATGCGTAACTATTGGGGATGAAATTATTATTTATCACATGATTCAAAAGTTGAAATGTCCTTTAACAAAAAAATAAAAATAAAATGAAATGTATACCAAAATGATGGAATTTTTTTTTAAAAAAAAAAGTTGAAATAAANATGTATACCAAAATGATGGAATTTTTTTTTAAAAAAAAAGTTGAAATAAACGGTTGTGGTTAAACAATTTCCCAAGATAACGTGATCTCTATAGTGCTTTATTATTGTAATAAACAACAAGAACTGTAAAGGCCAAAAAGATATATTAAGAACAGTAAATACAACAATGATACTACAGTATTATATATGTGGTAAGAGAGCTCTTTTTTTTTTTTTTTTTCTATTACAAGGGATTGCAATACATTGGAAAAAAAAAAAAAAAAGGAAATAACCTTCACCTGGTTCTTATAATCAAACTACATGTCACTAAATCCAAAGGTCATTGGCTGAGTTTGTGAAACTCTAATATTAAAATTTCATGTACAAATTACAATACATGATATATATATATATATATATTTATATAGGGAGGGAGTAGATAATCAATTGAAAGAAAAAGGATAAATATGATTAACGAAAGAAAATGCAGTTATGCAATGGAACATATAGGCTTTTCTTTTGTTGAAGATAGGATATTCACAATATTACAATGCATATCTACATTATTTTTCAAGAAACTATATTGTGAGAAAGTACATGCATTGAAGTCGCTAATAATACCAAGAATAAAACCAAAATCATCAAGAAGCAAACATGTTAGGGTTTATGTCGGGTGTTCACCAAAAAAAAAAAAAAGTTTGATGCTGGGTCTTGAAAATCTTGTCAACTTAAAAAATTGAGTACATGACTACTTGAGTTATTGCTCATTGTCAACAAGGAGCCGGTGTTTCTTCACTTGTTTGCAATATGAATTAAAAAAATATAAATAATAATCAACATGCCATTGGTTCAGGGTATCTACACTAATAACATAAGGAAAAAGAAAGATATCTACATGAATAAAGAAGAGAGGGAATAAAGAAATAAACAAAAAATAGAAGGAAATAAAGATAACTCTGTCTGCAGTGCAGCAGCTGTCGTGCATGAATAGCTTTGGCGGGAAACACTTACAACTATGGAAAAAGACCTCTTTGATGCTAAAATGAGATTGGCATATCAAGGTGCAGCACATTGTTAGAAGCGGGAACACCTGTGCTGACTAGTTGGCAAACCACAGCCTGGTTCAAGACATGGGAGTGGTGCACCTCTCTTCCCTTCCCCATGATCTTCTTAGTTTGCTTGTAGCTGATGAGTTGGGGATCGTTTTGCCCCCGTCTGTTTTCTGTAGTTTTGTTTCTGGGCGTTTAGCCCCGTTTCCCTACCAAAAAAAAAAAGATAACTCTGGCGGCAGGGTTGAACATACCTTAGATAAGAACTTTTTGTCTGAATCATTAAAATAATTTCCATGGATCCTGCCTTTAATGTTGGTTGCTGGTCGTTAGATAAAATCTATTAAATATTACTTTTATTAATATTATTGCCATTAATCATGGTTAGAGCCCTATTGTTCTCTAGTATTAATATCAGGCTACGACCTAATATCCACTAGTCTCCCTTAAATAATTGAATAATTGTTGTGACTGTGACTAATGTGGGGTTGATGTGTTATTGAATTGCTAAATGGAAATACGTTTTTATGACTGTTATTTATTTTTCGTGTAAGGTAACAAGTACATTAGAGGTGGAATTTTGGATTATTCATGGAAGCCCTAGTTTTAAAATATTTAAAAGAATATCTCAATGAAAATGAAAGCTCACCCACCCAATCTAATATATCGGTTCTATACTCTATACAGTAGTCTGATTAAGTGGGATCAACATGATTTTATTGAGTTTAAATTCGATTTGTTATCAATGTAAAGCTTCATACACTGTAACAGAAATATATGTTACATCAAAGTTTTTAACAGAGGTCTTTTACTATATATGGCAGCACATGATTGATGATTTAATAATTATGTAAAACTTTTTATACAGTCAGTGAATTAAAATACAATTTGGTTTTGCTTTAACATATCATAAATTTTACAAAAATGTGAAAGAGAATTTTCTTTTCTATTGAAGCTACACAACAAAAATAATTTATTTACTTTTATAATCTCTTTTTTACCTGGGGAATTGAATAAAAAAATTTGTGATAAAATATCTAGTGGTCAATATCCAGTGAAATAAAAACTTTGCTTTAACATGTACATATAGATGGGAGTATAAGGGCAATAGAGAATGGGTTTGACTTTGGTTTAGAACACGGTGGAGCAATAGAGGGTATACAAACTGTTGTATCCAAAAAAAAAAATGTTTTACTTTTTTTAAGTTGCTCTAATTTTAAGATGTCTATTAATAAAGGATCATCAGTAATATTCAGAAAAAAATATATTTTCTTGAATACAGATTGAATAATTTACTAATTAAACCAACCCTTATTGATAATATTTTATTGATTAAATGGTAGCTTAACTCTGTGTTGTGTTGGTGCTAAAGTGGGATCTGAATATCATATACATGATAGAATAATAGATTGTCAAATCCGTAAGTGAAACATTTGATATGACAAAAAAGTTTAGAAGAAATTATATTCTCTTTCTTATTTATAAATATAATTTCTTATGAAGTCAACTGCAGTTNCGTTTAGCCCCGTTTCCCTACCAAAAAAAAAAAGATAACTCTGGCGGCAGGGTTGAACATACCTTAGATAAGAACTTTTTGTCTGAATCATTAAAATAATTTCCATGGATCCTGCCTTTAATGTTGGTTGCTGGTCGTTAGATAAAATCTATTAAATATTACTTTTATTAATATTATTTCCATTAATCTAATTAAACCAACCGTTATTGATAATATTTTACTGATTAAATGGTAGCTTAACTCTGTGTTGTGTTGGTGCTAAAGTGGGATCTGAATATCATATACATGATAGAATAATAGATTGTCAAATCCGTACGTGAAACATTTGATATGGCGAAAAAGTTTAGAAGAAATTATATTCTCTTTCTTATATATAAATATAATTTCTTATGAAGTCAACTGCAGTTTCTCATTACAAATACAGAATAAGTGGTGAAAGACCATTTTCCCCTTTGTTCAGTTATAAAACAAAATATTATTTATTTTCACTATAAGAAAACAAACATTAGGTTATAATGAAAAACAAAGATTAATTATAGTAAAGAATAAGCTTTACAACAATACAATTACTAGACGCCAGTTTTTGAACTTGGTTTCGTCAGAACTTTCTAACTTTGAAAATGATTTTTTTTTTTAAGTATTTTAGCTACAACTTTGAGTTTGAAAAAAATGAGTATAATTTAAATATTGCTCATGCTAAGTTGCTAGGCAGTGGCTTAAACATTGTACAGAATTTTAATCTAAGAAAAAAATTATTAAAATTAAACTATCTATGATAAATTACTAGGTCTAAAGAAAAATAAGTTTTTCTTAAATTAAAAATTCATTCCCATAGAATCTTACACAATATTAAGAAAAAGAAAAAAAAATGAAAATTTGACATGCGTATCACTTAATAGTATCTAGTAGTTTCTCTTAATTAATATTCATATAGTTATAGGAAAACATATTTCATTATCAGTACTTGTTTAAATGTTTTTATTCACTTTTTACATAAAAGTAATGTGCAACAATAATTTTTCTTGTGAATCTACTACTCCTGGCATGGAAGACCTGCCATTTATTGGACCGGAGAGTTAGATTAGTCAAGTTACACACAAGCATAGCTATATACCACTTGATCGCAATACTAAAAAATGTGCTGCATAATAATACTTTAAAATATGTTATCCTTAATTTGATTTTAAAGTATCCAATATTAAGAGAGAATCTCATCTACTTTTTTCTTTGTTAGTACCAAGTGCTCAACTATTGGGGTATTACCATGTGGACATCTCATCTATTTTTTTTTTTTTTTGGAACATTTCATCTTTGATAGAGCTCCTAATGTAACCAACTCCTAACTTATTTATAACTGTTAAATAGAATTCAAATACTGAATTATAGATTACTTAGATTTAGGCTTTAGGATTTTCCTTTTGAATATTTTTGAATACTTGTAAAGGTATACATATACTTCTACTTTTAGTCACGAAGAATAAATTCATTTCATTTCAATCTTTTACATCTTTATGGTAATCAAAGCATCAAAGCTAATTGCTCAACACAACTGCTGGGGCTGCTGGGGTATTACCTTGGGGACATCTCATCTATTTTTTTTGGAACATTTCATCTTTGATAGAGCTCCTAATGTAACCAACTCCTAGCTTATCTATAACTATTAGATAGAATTCAAATACTGAATTATAGATTACTTAGATTTAGGGCTATCTCTAGGATTTTCCTTTTGAATACTTGTAAAGGTATTCATACACTTTCACTTTTTGTAATGAAGATTAAGTTCATTTAATTTCAATCTTTTACTTTTTTATGGTATCAAGGTTAATCGCTCAACAACAACTTCTCCATGGCTAGCAATATTGAATCCTCCTCTTCATTTCCCAATGTTCTTGTTAACCACATTGTCCACCTCCCTGCTGCCACCTTTATCTCCTTCACATCCTCTCACTTGCCCATTATTAAACTTAACCAAAACAATTACCCTACTTGGAGAATCCTTGTTGATGCCCTCTTTCATGGGAACGATCTCATGCAATTCTTGGACGGTACAAAACCATGTCCTCCCTCCACCATCACCGCCAATGGTGCTACTCTTCCCAATCTTGAGTTTAGCCTATGGACCCGTCAAGACAAATTTCTTTNCACATCCTCTCACTTGCCCATTATTAAACTTAACCAAAACAATTACCCTACTTGGAGAATCCTTGTTGATGCCCTCTTTCATGGGAACGATCTCATGCAATTCTTGGACGGTACAAAACCATGTCCTCCCTCCACCATCACCGCCAATGGTGCTCCTCTTCCCAATCTTGAGTTTAGCCTATGGACCCGTCAAGACAAATTTCTTTTGCATGTCATCACCGCCTCCTTAGAAACCGATGTCCTTACCATTCTTGGTCACCCCACGACTACCCAGTCAAACTTATATCCTCAAACCTGGTTACTAGATATTGGTACCTCCCATCATGTCATAAATGACCCCTCCACCATCTACAACTCAAAACTATCATGGAAATGACCACATGCTCATTGACAAAGGCATAGGTTTGTCCATTACACACCTTGGCTCTTCCAAATTACATACCCCTTACTCTTCATTTAATATTCCTAATGTTCACTGTGTCCCTCAAATGAAACACAAACTCATTTCTCCTAATGTAAGTAACTCCTAGCTTATCTAGGACTGTTAGGTTATCTAGGAGTTCTATCAATCTCATCTACTTCTAATAAAATGCTTTCTAATGAATTCTTAAAAGTGGTTATTTTTTGGTAAAATATATTTATGAAAGAATTAAAAAAATTTAAATCTATCCACATAATTTTTTTAATATGTTATAAAATAAAAACAAGAATCAAATTGAATAAAGAAACAATTACTGCAAGAAAATTGAACTACAACCTTTCTTGTCCCAAAAATGATTATATGGTATGTCGTTCAGATTAAACAAGTTTTTTTTTTTTTTTCTAATTTCAAAATTCCTCTCGAGAAGTTTTTGGGTCAAATGGTTTCATGTCGTTCCATATAGAAAATTTCTCCACATATATTAGATTAATTCTACATGTAACTTTGAATTATGAGACATGGTATACTAATTCATGAAAAAATTCTTTACTGAACATTGATCACTACTTGATTATGAAATTTCCTCCATTCCTACTTGTATGCAAAGTTTGCGTACGTGGATATTAAATTATTTATATTTGGCTTGATACAAAGTTCCAACTAACTTTAAGTTTAATAATTAAACAATGAAACAAATTAGCAGGTATGATATGCTTGGATGTATATGGAATAGCATCTCCACTACTTAATTATTAAGACAAATTTCTTTTGCATGACATTACCGTCTCCTTGGAAACTGATGTCCTTACCATTCTTGGTCACCCCACCACTCCCAAAGAAGCTTGGGATCATCTCAAGACTCTCTTTGCTAACAAATCCAGAACTCAATTGATGTCTCTCAAGGAAAAATTGTCGACTACCTCACATGGTTCACAATTTGAATGGGTTCGGCACTGAATTCAATGAGATAATTGGCCCTATCAAAGCCAAAGAAACACCCATTCCCTTCTTGGAACTTAGGGATAAGCTAGTATATTTTGAGACATATCTGAACAAATTAGAAACTCCTAATCCTACCCAACCTCTCCCTGCAAATGTTACCTCTAAAAACTCTAACACCCCATTCAAAAAATGCCATCCCTATTCCAAAGCCCTTCTCCCTACGCCTTCCCCTACCTCAACCGGATCCCCCACCTTTATCACTTGTCAACTGTGTAACAAACTGGGTCAGCTAGCCTCTCATTGCTACAAAAGTTTCCTTCACCTTTGCCCCACCAAAAAGTCTCCCGAAGCCAATGTCACCATTACCCAATCAAACTTATATTCTCAAACCTGGTTACTGGTACCTCCCATCATGTCATAAACGACCCCTCCACCATCCACAACTCTCAAAACAATCATGGAAATGACCACATGCTCATTGGCAATGGCATAGGATTGTCCATTACACACCTTGGCTCTTCCAAATATATACCCCTTCCTCTTCATTTAATATTCATAATGTTCACTGTGTCCCTAAAATGAAACACAAACTCATTTCTTCTAATATAACTAACTCTTAGCTTATCTAGGACTGTTAGGTTATCTAGGAGTTCTATCAATCTCATCTACTTCTAATAAAATGGTTTCTAATGCATTCTTAAAAGTGGTTATTTTTTGTTAAAATATATTTATGAAAGAATTAAAAAAATTTAAATCTATCCACATAATTTTTTTTATTACGTTATAAAATATAAACAAGAATCAAATTGAATAAAGAAACAATTACTGCAAGAAAATTGAACTACAACCTTTCTTGAAAATGATTGTATGGTATGTTGTTCAGATTAAACAATTTTTTTTTTCTAATTTCAAAATTCCTCTCAAGAAGTTTTTGGGTCAAATGGTTTCATGTCGCTCCATATAGAAAATTTCTCCACATATATTAGATTAATTCTACATGTAACTTTGAATTATGAGACATGGTATACTAATTCATGAAAAAATTCTTTACTGAACATTGATCACTACTTGATTATGAAATTTCCTCCATTCCTTACTTTTATGGAAAGTTTGCGTACGTGGATATTCCAAGGGTTGTTAAAGAGAACAGAAAAATACCAAAACAGAGGCTCTGTTTGCAGCTCCAAATCCAGGCCAAGAGGTCACCGATTCAAGAGCGTACCATTCAGATTGAAGAATTATGTCTTGAGAACACTCCCACAAAATTTCAGATTGATGCAACGGTGAACAACTACGGTTATTTGATTTGATGCAAACTGCCAGAATATGAAAAATGCTGCAAATCTATTCTTTTCTTTTCTCTGTTTCTTGCTCTCTGCTTAAGTTATCTTAGAACATAAATGGTGATACATATACAGATGCATGGAGGCATATGACAGGCAAAGAAGAATAGGATTTGACTTCATTTAAGAGACAGAGAGAAGAAGAAAGAGAAAGTTAAAGAAAGAAAGAAAAAATGAATGAAGAAAAATTCAATCAGATCAAATACAATTTTAACGTTTGTAAGGACTCTTTTCATTTTAGTTTAAAAAAGAAAAATTAAAAATAGAACTAAACCAAACCAAGTAGAGTTGATCGGTTTGGGGTAAAATCCATCGAACAGGACTAATTACACCCGCACTTAGAAACCCCCCCAAACAGAGTGGCCTTAATTTATAATTTTGATGCTCTCATAGGTATAAATTCTAATTCCCAAACTTCTTAAATTTTTACTGGATAACCAATGTCTACTTTGGTTAACATGTAATAAAATGATTGGTGTTTTAAATGAGGTTTGACATGCCCCATTCATACAAAAAGCACTTGAGAAACCTCCATTTATCCTTACTTTGTTCTTGGCAAAACAATAGCTCAATAGTGTAGGTTCAAAAAAGAAAAAAACTACAATCACAAAAATTATGCCAATCATTTCTTTTGACCAGCCCATTTCTTACATTAACTTTACTTAATCTTATTTTATTGAATAAACATATGACAACTTTACAAACGAGTAATTGATCTTTACTAACTGAACTAATTTCCATTGGTTTTCTACTTTAATATTATAAATAGATATCTCAAGTAGTACCCACTGCATATTCCACAATTTTATTTTTTTTATATGAGCATATATTCCGTAGTTTTGTAATTTTGATTTGAGCACAATTGACACATAGAGATAATATTTTTTACCTGTAGACAACTTACTCCATATACTAAATTGCCAACTTATTTTAAAATGTGAGCTAAGCCTAAGCCGCATCAAAACACAATGTTTATAATATATGCTTCTACAAAAGCGCATATGGGCCTCGAAACTCTTGGCATATTGTGTAGCACGGACAAACCAAACCAATAGGCTATGATGAGGATAGCTCACAACATTTATTCCATAATTATTAAGATTTTTGAGTTGAAGATGCTGATGTTGGTTGGCTAGTTTCTATCCTTAGATGCCATTCACTGTGAGTCCTCCATCAATACAAATGGTTTGTCCTGTTATGTAGGAAGCTGCAGGTAAGCAGAGGAAGGACACTAAGGAAGACACCTCATTCGGTTCTCCGATTCGTCCGAGAGGGGTTCTTGATATAAAACTCGCTAGAAGGTTTTCATCTTTGAGGTCCTACAAAGAAAAATTCAATTCAAATCATAATCACATGAATAAAGACCTACTACAAGAAAATAGTAGATTTCTCACAGTTTTCATATAGCTTTTTTCACAAATTGTTTTGGTGAGAAAGTTCTCAGAGTCTCATAAAAATCATGAAAAAATTAATTTTTTACTGTTTTTTTTCTGTCATCTCCCTTTCTGTGAGAAATAGGATTCTCATGATTTTTCATGAAATTTTTTATTTTTATTGATCATGAGAAAATCTTTATCTTCTTGTAGTGATTAAAGAAATTAATATACACTCTATAAGATGAATTATATATGAAGAAAAATTACTCTTTCAGCAAGGGGTGTTCTAATTGGCCCGGGTGCAACACAATTGGTCCTTATATTGTCTTTTGCCCATTCACAGGCCAAATTTTTTGTCAGTTGGTTCATTGCTCCTGCATATATATCAATGTCAGCTCATAACCCACGAAATTAGCACCTCCTATGCCTCTTCCCAGCAAATGAACACAAACAAATAAACTAATCAAATACCTTTCGTGGCACTATATACGCTTCCAATATTCATTGAAACCACACCAGCATTAGAGGATATGAAAACGATGCTTGCAGCTCCTGAAGCTTTAAGAAGAGGATGTGCCAGTTGGCTCATGTGGTAAGCAGATTCAAGATTGGTACTAAGTAGAAATGAGAAATCTTCGGATGTGTAGTCTACAGTCTGTTTCCTTATGTTTGTCCCCACATTGTTTATCTAAATCCATACAACAGATCATGAAAAATTAATAAAAATGGGGAGTGGGTGTAGAATTTTAGGAGCCAGCAACTTATTAGCAAAATCTTCACCCTAAAGTTCTTGCACTTCTAATCCAGAATTCATTAATAAAAAAGAGGAAAAAACGAATAACTAATTTGAATGCGATTCCAATTAATTAATGATTACTCACTAGGATGTTGAGTTTGCCGTCAAACAGAGAGGAGACTTTGGTTACTAGCTCCTCTCTTTGGGCACGAGAGGCCATGTCACACACTGAACCAGTAACTTGATATCCCTTTTTTGCCCATTGATGTAAGCATTCATTAAGTTGAGCTTCATTCCTAGAGCAGGTGTATACTCTGGCCCCTAGCTCTGCCAGTTCCTCCACAATAGCATATCTAGTATATACATATAAAAGAAAGAAAAACTAGTGATCAGTAAATTGGCTTGCTAATTCATTTTTAATGGGTTTCTCTGTTTCTGAATTACGCGCTTTACATAGTTGTCTAACTGTCTTAAAAAGAAATAAGAAGGGTAGAGAGTGAGGAAGAGAGAGAGGAACCCGATTCCTTTTGTTCCACCGGTGACTAGAGCAGTCATTCCCTGAAGAGACCATCTACTGCTTCTGCTGCCCATGTTAGCCTCAGCCACTTCTCCTTTCTCTATGTGTATCTGATCACTAATTAAGTACCAATAAGACCAATAATAGATATATATACTTCCAAGCTCCACCTTCTCATATGGTCATTTAGTGACGCTATTGCACACATCATATGTCACTAACAATTGAATGCTGATTCCACTTTCCGTCTCATTTTCTTGCATAACATTATTCCTAACTATTATTGTGTCACTGCTGACTTATTATTTTGGTAATACAGTAACTTGATTTAAGTAATCCCTTTTCTAACTAATTTTTAACTCGGCACAAACATAGTACTTTTTTTTTTTTTTTAAAAAAAGGAAAAAAAATAAGAGACACAATTCTCCCTTCCTTAGACACAATTCTAAGGAAAAAAAACATAGTACTACCCCAATGCATGAAAACTCTAAATTAAACAAACTATCGGTTCCAAATATTAACTATATTAACCTATATTGTATTTTAAGATAAAATTATTTATATTTCCTCATATAGTGATGTGTCTACTTTTGCCCTATGAATTCCTTAGAGCCATCAAAGACATACAAGAAGGTAATGACTAAAATGTAAAGATTTTCTAGATAATAGTTTCTCAATTTGTTTCACACCATCGGTTGATTTAATATATTTTTTTGACTTCAAAAATTCATTTGTCGTTAAATAAATAAATAAATTACAAGGATAAGTATATTACAATGTGTGAATTTTTTTTTAAAAATATTTAGTGAATATCAAAATTATATTAATTGAACTTGATTAGTGTCATAATAGAGAAAAGGGAATTGTTGGCTTATTCACCTGAAAAATACAGTTCTAAAAAAAAATTATGTATTTTGAGCATTTTAAAAAATAATTACCAAAATGTGGAACTTTTGAACAAAATAATGAATGCCAAAATGATAAGGTAAATCTCGCTATTTTACAAGCAGTGAATTGTTTAAAGTCCTGCAGTATTGAAACAGTGGGACATGCCATCATTACCAAGTAGTATAGTAAACAAACAAATTAGGTCCCGCTATCTTCCATTTGGCAGGCTTGAATGGTTCCACTAGACAACCATTAGAAGGATCAGAATAAAAAAGCAAGAACAATGTACCTTGGGCAGAGAAGAGGAGAGAGTGCTGAAAAGAGAAAGAGAAAGAAGAGGGAAGAAAGAGAAAGATAAGAGAAGAGAAGAGAGTGTGTAAAAGAGAAAGAGAGAGGAGACATGATATAAGAGAGAGATGTCACAGAAAAAGAGGAACAGAGAGATAGAAAAAGATAAAGCTTGTGTGGAGAGAGGGTCCTGTCAAAATGCAAATGAACTTGGCTAATATGTTCTCTATGTCATTCTTGATGGGTGTTTCAGTTATAAACTTTACAATAGTAAAACAGGGAAATGAAGATAGATAGAGAGAGAAGGGTACCCCATTCCTTTGGTTCCACCGGTGACCAGAGCAGTCTTTCCCTGAAGACACCGTCTATTCCTTCTGCTATCCATGTATGCGCTAGCTAGTGTATCTAAGCACTAAGTAAAAAAATGGTCGATGCTTCCAGTCTTCCACCTTATCATGGGGCTTATGTAGTGACGTTATATATATACTCAGGTTACCACGCAAATGTCTGTTGCAATTTTTTTCGGTAACAAGAAGTTTACAGTCAGAGGAGGACAACATTCTAAGGGGAGGACATGTCATGCAAATGCTTATAGTAGTACTTACAATTCACCTACTAAAGCGCTACTAGCAGCGGATTGAACCTTAGCATTACAATTGAATTGCTTCAACTTTTATTAGCTGAACCAACCCCCATTGGCATATTCAAATGAGTAGAGCTACGGTAAGTTTCCACTTTTCATCTTATTTTGTCAAATAAAACTTGAGAGTAATGCTATTTGAATAATTGTGTTGTTCAATTACAGATTTTGTTGATAGATATCAATCAATTTTTGTAGGTTGTGTTAAATTTTTTAGAGCTGAAAAAACTTATTTCTTTCTAATTGTTTTAATCAAAAAGAATTATTGAATAAAATTACGAGTTGCCTTATTTCACAAGAGAGAACAAACTTTCCAATAAAGTTTGAAACCCATGTTTTTTCACTTCTAGGACTTTTCTTTGGAACTTCTCAATAAAAGTGAAACTCACTTTTTTCACTTCTAAGGACTTTTCCAGAGAACTTTTCTCTATTTGTATTTCGACTGATTAACTCAATTTGGTTCAGTCACGGCATCAAAATTCAGAAACGAACGATAACCCACAATAAAAATTTTAATAATTGATTATGCTTCCATGGATATATGTTACACTCATAATTTTAGAGAGACATCATTTTCATGATTTGAACCTTGAAAACAACACCAAATGAATTTTTTGTGAAAATGTAGAGAACGACTAGACAGAAGAGATGGCGAAACAATTAGACCCTTAAGCATACAAAGGTTGCCTTGCACTCATGCAACCCATCACATCAGTCTTAACTTAATAGGAAGACTTGCAGCCCTTAAATGTAAAGTCATGCAACCTTTGTCCTCAAGCACTGATTTTTTCTGAAGATATTTCCACAATGACAAAGAATTTTCTACGCACTCACAATTTTCCACAAGGTATTTGTGATGCAGAATAATTATAGGTAAACAGTACCTAATGAATAGATAGTCATAGTGAAATTGTCTAACCCGGAAGTTTATATTTAATAGTGAAGGAACCCAACGACGGCTGATGTTAACACTGAATAGATAGTCAATTAGAAAAACACTACCTATCCCAGAAGATTACAATGAATACAGAGTGATAGCACTTATTGTGGAGTAATGTTTAGAAACGGCACATTGGTAGTACAGTTCAGGGCAAAGACATTGCCAACTCATTCCGTTGGGTGAACGAGACAAATAATTGAAGTGAAGATAAAAAATAATTTATCTATGACATCAGCAACAAAAAATTATCCTAAAATTGTTGACATGCATAATTTAAGAGATTTCAAGAGTATGAAGGAAGGAAAAGAAAATTTTAACTTGAATAACATAAAGATGATTTTTTAAGAGTAAAACCTTTTTTTTTTTGTTCTTGAAAAATATATGTATAATTAATTTAATTCTTGAAATATTTTTAGTATTACTTGAGTCTTTGAAAAATAACTTTGTCCATTAAAATGATCGTTTGCCAACTACCATAGGCTTGTCATATCGGCATTTAGGGGAAATAGAGAATGGACAATTTTGATGGACATAATTATTTTTCAGGGTTTAAAATCATACTAAAAACATTTGAAAGACTAAATTCATTGTGTTTATATCTTTCGAGGGTTTTATTTATCCTTTTTTTTAGTTCAATGGATGTTTAGCCCGATGCTTGGAAGAAAAGACCATTAGTTTTCCTTCATTTGTAGAGAGAATATTCCATGTCCATTTCGGTAAATTTGTAGCTATATGTGGTGTTTAGCACACCCACTGGCTTTATTTGATTTTGCTTATTTTTATGTTTCAAAATAAAAATTTTAATTATTGATGATGGTTCCATTTATGAAGCACCGGCTGTTTTCCAGGCATACCCGTTTCGAAGTTTCGAAACGTGAAATGTGTACCAAGGATAAAAATGAATACCGGTTCTTTTTTTTTTTTTGGGCACGTTTCCAAACGCGTCCTCATATTGTCTTTTGCCCATTCACATGCCAAATTTTTTGTTAGTTGGTTCATTGCTCCTGCATATTGTTAGAAACTCAAGTTGCGAAGGTAGAACTCACCCCAACAGACTAGTCCATTAGGAGAGAGTGCCTTCACTACTTAAGTACCATCCCTCAATTGCTTGTGGAACCGATGTGGGACTTCCCATATCATAACATTACCCACCCCTTGAGAAGCCGGACGCCCACGGATGGCTCACTTTTGGCTGCCCACTCAGGGTGGCTAACACTCTGTCTGCCAGGTAGCCCTTTCCCTGGTGGCTCCTTTCCAAGGTCGCCCACTCCTGCTGTGTTTCCGTCTCTCAATGAAATCACCAATGTTAGGAACTCAAGCTGTGAAGGTAGAACTCACCTCAAAAGACTAGTCCATTAGGAGAGGGTGGCTTCACTACTTAAGTACCATCCCACAATTGCTTGTGGAACCGATGTGGGACTTCCCATATCATAACACATATATATCGGTCAACATGTTTTAGAGTCAGCTCAGAACACATGGAATTAGTACCTCATCGGCCTCTTCCCTAGCAAATGAACACATACAAATAAATTAATGAAATACCTTTCGTGGCACTATATATTCCAATATTTATTGAAACCACACCACCAATAGAGGATATGAAAACGATGCTTGCAGCTCTTGAAGCTTTAAGATGAGGATGTGCCAGTTGGCTCATGTGGTAAGCAGATTCTAGATTGGTACTAAGTAGAAATGAGAAATCTTTGGATGTGTGGTCTACAGTCGGTTTCCTTATGTTTGTCCCCACATTGTTTATCTAAATCCATACAACAGGTCATGAAAAATTAATAAAAATGGAGAGTGGGTGCAGAATTTTAGGAGGCCAGCAACTTATTAGCAAAATCTTCAACCTAAAGTTCTTGCACTTCTAATCCAGAATTCATTAATAAAAAAGAGGAAAAAAAATGAAGAACTAATTTCAATGCAATTCCAATTGATTAATGATTACTCACAAGGATGTTGAGTTTGCCATGTAACAGAGAGGAGACTCTGGTTACTAGCTCCTCTCTTTGGGCACGAGAGGCCATGTCACACACTGAACTAGTAACTTGATATACCTTTGTTGCCCATTGATGTAAGCATTCATTAAATTGAGCTTCATTCCTAGAGCAGGTGTATACTCTGGCCCCTAACACTGCCAGTTCCTCCATAATAGGGTATCTAGCATTTACATATAAAAGTAAGAAAAACTAGTGTTCATTAAGTTGGCTGGCTAATTCATTGTTAATGGGTTTCTCTCTTTCTCAATTACCGATAGAACTCCTAATGTAACTAACTCCTAGCTGATCTAGGGCTGTTAAATAGAATTCAGATAGAATATAAATATTGATTTATAGATTACTTTGATTTAGGGTTATCTCTAGGGTTTCCCTTTTGAATATTTTTGAATACTTGTAAAGGTATACACACACTTCCACTTTCAGTAATGAAGATTAAGTTGATTTCATTTCAATCTTTTACTTCTTTATGGTATCAAAGCTAATCACTCAACAACAACTTTTCCATGGCCAGCAATACCAAATCCTCCTCTTCATTTCCCTATGTTCTTTTTAACCCCACCGTCCACCACCCTGCTTCCACCCTTATCTCCTTCACATACTCTCACTTGCCCATTAAACTCAACAAACACAATTACCCATCTCAGAGAATTCTTGTTGATGACTTCTTTCATGGGCATGATCTCATGCCATTATTGGACGGCACAAAACCATGTCCTTTCTTCACCTTCACCACCAATGGTGCTCCTCTTCCTAATCCTGAATTTAGCCTATGGACCCATCAAGACAAATTCCTTTTGCATGCCATCACCGCCTGCTTAGAAATCGATGTCCTTACCCTTCTTGGTCACCCTACCACTTCCAAAGAAGCTTGGGATCATCTAAAGACTCTCTTTGCTAACAAATCTAGAGATCGGTTGATGTCTCTCAAGGAAAAATTGTCTACTACCTCACGTGGTTCACAGTCTATTCACATGTATCTTCAATAGATGAAGAATCTTTCTGATGAGATTGCTTTAATCTTTCATCCAATAGATAACCTAGCTCTTGTTATCTACATTTTGAATGGGCTCAACATTGAATTCAAGCATATAACTGGCCCTATTAGAGCCAGAGAAACATCCATTACCTTCTTGAAACTCAGGGACAAGCCAGTAGACTTTGAGACATATTTGAACAAATCAAAGATTCCTAGCCTTATGCAACCTCTCACTGCAAATGTTACCTCAAGAAACTCTACCACCCCCTTCAAAAAATGCCATCCCTCTTCCAAAGCCCTTCTCCCTATGCCCTCCCCTACCTCAACAGGATCCCTCACCTCTATCATTTGTCAACTATTGAACAAACCTGGTCACCCAGTCTCTCGCTACTACAAAATTTCCCCTCACCTTCGCCTTACCAAAAGTCACCCGAAGCCAATGTCACCACTACTCAGTCAACCCTAAATCCCCAAACCTGGTTATTGGATACTGGTGCCCCCCATCATGTCACAAACGACCCCTCCACCATCTACAACTCTCAAACTATCATGGAAATGACCACATGCTCATTGGCAATGGCACAAGTTTTTTCATTACACACCTTAGCTCTTCCAAATTACATATCCCTTCCTCTTCCACTACAAGAAATTTGGTTTTTACTCACAGAAATTTCTCACAGACAAGAAGTCTGTGACAAAAAGCTTGCATTTGTCATGGATTTTCTCACGGAATATTACTATTGATATTTTCTCACGGACTAATTTGTCCGTGAGAAACGTCTGTGAGGAATGAAGTCCCAACCGTTTCCATAAATGCTTTAGTTTTCTCACAAACAACGCTCGTGAGAAATTTTGAGGTTTCTCATGGCCTTTGATTTCTATAAGAAGATCCGTAAGAAATTCCATGAGAAAAATGCACCGTTTCGCTTAAAATTTAAATTCTAGGGTTTTTTCTCATAAACATATTCTGTGAGAAAGTTTGTGAGAAAACCTGCTTTTCTTCCTCCTCTTGCTTCGTAGCCTCCATTTTCAGAAAAGCTCTATTTCTTCTATCCTCTGTTCTCTCTCTCTACCCCAGGCATTTTTCGGCCATTTTTCCATCCTGAAGTTGGGTTTTGCTGCAGAGGACATCATCTTCCAACTTACCGGTCTAGTTTTCTGATTAGTAGCTCTTTAAGGTAGGTTCCATATATGAGCTTCTATATAATTTTTTATGGATTTTCTATGAGAAATTAGTTGGAGATGCTTAATAATAGAGATAAATTAAGGTATTAATTTCTGCTAATTATTTGCATGATGTCTGAAATCTTATTAAAATGAAGTTTCATTTAGTTTGCACTTAACATGCATTTAAAGATAATCTGGAAATGTGAAATGTGAATTCATGTTATATTAAATGTGTATTCATGTTATAATATTGTGGTGTTCTCTCGTATTTAGCACTTCAATTATCATGGAATTTTTTGTCAATGTTCACACTACCAACCTAAAATTTTAACTTGAAGCTTACTACTGCACATTTGTCAAGCTAGGGAGATAATCTGGAAAATCTGTTTGTTGGTTAAATTCATGTACTTTCACAATACATAGAAATTATGAATCACTTGGTTACAAACTTATATGCCAATCAAATCTTTGTTTGCAAAAGGAAACAACACAATTACAACACATGAATGGTTTTGTTGTGACTGAGTTTATGTGTAATTGTGTGGAATTTTTAATTCATGGACTGTTCAAGTTTTAGGGGAGATTTTGCTGAATTTTTGGCTTAGGGTTTAGGATTTATGGTTTGGAGGTTAAGGTTTAGAGGATTAGGAATTTAGGGCTTAGGGTTTGGGTTTTAGGGTTTAGAGGATTAGGAATTTAGGGCTTAGGGTTTGGGTTTTAGGGTTTAGGGGATTAGGGATTTAGGGTTTAGGGCTTGGGGGTTATGGTTTAGGAGATTAGAGATTTAGGGTTTTAGGGTTTAGTGGTTTGGGATTAGGGGTATAGGGGTTTGGGGTTTAGGGGATTAAGGATATAGTGTTTGGCGTTTGGGGATTATAGTTTAGTGGATTAGGGATTTAGGGGTTTAGTGGTTTAGGATTAGGGGTTTAGGGGTTTAGAATTTAAATATTGAATTATAGATTACTTTGATTTAGGGTTATCTCTAGGTTTTCTTTTTTGAATATTTTTGCATACTTGTAAAAGTATACATATACTTCCACTTTTAGTAATGAAGATTATGTTCATTTCATTATAATCTTTTACTTCTTTAATTACGAGCTTTACAAAATTGTCCACCTGACTTAAAAAGAAATAGAATGGTAGAGAGTGAAGGAGAAAGAAAGGAACCTGATTCCTTTTGTTCCACCAGCGACTAGAGCAGTCATTCCCTGAAGAGACCACCTATTGCTTCTGCTGCCCATGTCAGCCTCTGTCATTTTTCCTTCTTTATGTATCTGATAACCTATTAAGTACCAATAAGATCAATAATAGATATATATACTTCCAAACCTCCACCTTCTCATATGGTCATTTAGTGACGCTATTGCACATACCATATGTCTCATTTTCTCCCATAAAATTATTCTGGTGAGCTCTTGTAAAACTAGTTTAAGAGAGTTTCTGGTTAGCTCTTAGGAAACCAATGATTGTAGAAGCTTGGAGAAGCTTGGACAAATAATCACGTTGCTAGTGAAACCCTAGCCTTGGGAGAGTGGACGTAGGCAGTGTTTGGCCAAACCACTATATAAATTTTAGGTTAAATCTCTTCTCCCTACTCTCTCTATTTTTTCTATTTGCTAGATAAACTAGTTTCATGTATGATAAATTGGTTATCAATTAAGCCTGCTAAAAATCTAGTTTTAAGCTGATTCTCTGCCTTGATTAAATAGTTTATGTGCACTTATATGGTCTTTGAATTTCTAAATATGTTTTTGGGTGATTATCTGTGAGTCATTCATGGTCATCAAAATCTAAATCTGTTTGTGTGTGGTTTTCAAGGTTGATAAAGAACAAGCTATAAAACAAGTTCTTGTTTAAAAGCTGATTATTACAGGAAAAAAGTTTTAATTGGTGATTTTGTTCTATATTGTTTTAATCTTCTATTCACCCCCCCCCCCCTTCTCTAGGAGCATACCTACACTCTCATGATTTTGGTATTTGCTTGGATTTTTTCGGATGGTGTATGATTTATTGCAATTTTGAGAGGTAGCTATATGTGAGGGTCAAATGGAAAACTGGAACACAAACTAAGACTTGCATGGGGTTTTGGTTGTGATGGCAAGGCATAGAAAGAAACTAGAGAAGCAAACTAAGCCCATCCTTGATACTCTGAGGGAGCTACCAAGACTTACCTTTGGTATTTCATATTTCAATTTATTCTTAGACTACAACATGTTCTGGAGCATTGTAGGTTTTATTTATTTTTACTCTAATTATATTTTTGTGCTGGTGGTGATGGTGCAGGATAAAGCTTTGGCTGCCTTAGCAATTGAGGATAAGAAACAGTAGTATGCTGCTACTGAGAAGTATTTGGAAGATGTATTGCATTCAGCTCTTTCTAGTACCAAGTGATATACAACTTTAGTGCTTAAGTTAACTAAAATAATTGTTGCTTAATTAGGTGTATATTTTTTTTATTCAATTGTGTTATAGATGTTTGGATGTGACTTTTATTGATTTATATTTGAGATAACACTAACATTATTGTATATTTATTTTTATTACACTTGATTCATTGTCGTTTAGCAGATTTTCTTTAGTATTGATATAAGAATTCAACAGATAGAAAAAAAAAAAACTTCAGGAATTTCTTACAGACAAGAATCCGTGAGAAATAGACATTGAAATTTTTTTCATTATTTCTCATGCCAAAAGTAATTCCGTGAGAAATTTAGTTTGTCACAAGGGTTTTTCTTGCATCCCAAAATCCATGACAAAATCCATAAGAAATGTGTTTTGTCCGTGAGAAACTCCTTGTCTTCTTGTAGTGTTTAAGATAAGGAGTACAAGAGAGAAAAATCAATGGAGACTAATATCTCATAGGAAAACCAATGAGATATCAAATGGATGGCCATAGAAAACCAATGATACTAATTTTTTGACCTCCACTACATGACTTAATTTTTTGATATCTTTGTAATAATACTAATTTTAAAATGTAAATCCCACAAAAACTCTTTCAATGAGAGATGGTATAGAGTTATCTTTGAAAGAGAAAGCTAAGCAGCCACCAAATAATAAATAAATAATTCTCTTAATTTTTTTTTCTAGCATAATAAACTTGACCCGACACCACCATTTGGATGGAACCAGACTTACCAAAATTGGAGTGAAGTTATCCTTATTCCAGGATCCTATTATCGAAGCACCTATAACTATAGCTAACTTTGTTTGGATGAGAGCTTCGAGAAATTTCTTTTTGTTAAAGGAAGAAAGTGTCAAATACATGACATTCTTCTTGCAAAGAGAGCTTTGTGGCCATTTGGTCTACAACTCAAATTACAAATAGATTTGGTATCTATTAGTGGATGATTTGCTCTTTTTATCCTTGTACAAATAATATTTAAAACTATGCTTTTGCATGTTAAGTAAGTTGACACTAAAAATGATTTTCTAAATGCAATCTTAAAAATACGAATTATTGTAATGAAATTACTTTTTGAAATCAGTACAATAAAATTATTATAAAAAGGAGATTTCTTGGATACTTTTCATATTTATGTAGTATGTCATACTACATGAGATTAGCTAATATGTAAATGACATGTGTACAAATAAACTATTTTTAAATTTATTTAAGAAAATAAAATAAATTATATTTATATTTAATAAAATATAAAAATTACATATATTTGCCACGTCAGTGTAGTATCATAGAATTTCCGTTATAAAAATAGATAAAATTAAAACTTTATAAGAGCACAATTTAAGTGTAATATGTTTTTTTTTTTTAATTGATCCCAAATTAAATATGGAAAAGCTTTAAATAAGTATGACAAAAGCAAATAAAGAATAAAAGAGATGAAAAATATTCCGACATGTTAGTTGATTTCATCAAGAATTGAAGTTAAACCTTTTACTTTATTGTAACCCACAAAATTTACATTTTAGGTGAGAACGTTTTCGTGTTCCAGTTTGGCCGGTTGGGAGACAAATGTAAGGTGCTTAATTGTGTTCTATGATCTTTTATAGAATTGATTGCATATATGTTTTTCATCACGTTGTTACTTGAACCTAGTTAGCAAATTAATTATTTTTCTTTCTTGTATTAACCATATTCACCCGTTTATCTTTAAATTATTATCTCAAAAGTTAATGTAGACATGAATACTTTTCTAACATTAGAATCTATTACAATTTATAGAATTAATTGTATGTTTTTTTAGTCCTATTGTTACTTGACCACATTTAGCCACAAAAATTAAGTAAACATAAATACTTTTTCAACATAATAATCTATTAAAATTTATAAAATTAATTGCATGTTTTTTGGTCTTCTTGTTACTTGAACGTAGTAAGGAAATTAATTGTTTTTTAATGGATCACAAACTTCAACTTTATGACAATTGTCATATGTTGAGACCATGTCTTCTTCTATATATATATATATATATATATATATATATATATATATATATTGATTCTACCCAAAATTGATTATTCGTCATAGCTAATCAAATTCAGTAAATTATTTTTGAGCACCCAATACATCTCACTTATTATTTTTGCTGTCAACTTCAAATTCTATATAAGATCGTTGTTTATCTACAATGAATTTATCATGTCTATCTATATTCCTAGTTACCAAGAACGTCAAATATAGGATGTTAGAAATTAATATTTTAATCAAAGAAATTCTCAAATATACAAGTAATTAAGAAATTTTATCAATACATTATTATTAGGCAGAGACTAAGTTTTTTGTGTGGAAAAGCTAGCAAAAATATATCTTAATTGTTAAAAAACAAGATATAATATCTTTTTAATTTTAATTTTATTCTTTATTAGTATATTTTAGTCAATTTTAACAACTTTTCATATTGAATAAGGGTAATTTAGTTTATATCATATTTAGACATTAAACTGAGTGTGACTTATAATAATATGGTATGATCATAGCCATTTCCTATAATACTTTTAATTTTTAATTTATTTTTTATTTGCATATTTATATTATTTTTGTGTTAAGGATACATGGAATCATCCAAAGCAGATGAAATGTTGATCAATTAATTTCTATATCAGCAAGTTGAGCTTCATTAATATTATATTTTATTGTTTGTTTTGTTCTAATCAAATAATTTCAACATATTTTATGAGATAACATGTCTTAATGAGGAAAAATTCTAGCTCAATGGAACATGCTCTCAATTATAAGGTTGGTCTACTCACCTTGTTTCCCTAATTTGAATCTCCTTTATTGTAGAGGCAATCACTATTTGCTGACTAACCAAAAAAAAAAAAAAGAAACAAAAACAAAAACAAAAAATTTCTTAACAAGAATTATACAAGTACACATTACATAACTAGTCTAATAATCTCCTAAAAGGGTTGAGATCCCAAATTTAAATCTCTATTCTCTCATATCCCCAACTAGAAAGTCTAGCTTTATTTATTTAATAGTTGAAAAAAATATCTTAACAAGAAATTAATGATATTTTTGAATTTTGATATAATAATACAAATTGAAATAAGTTTGACAACTCCTTGATAGTTATTTTTAATATTAATTTTTAAGTATTCTTCTACAATATTTTATCCTTTATTTCTAGAACTCATTTGCAATTTAGTCTAGTGCATATATCTACTTTCAATGAACTGCATGAAATTACACCACAACCTCAAGAGATTCAAAGAAAAATATTCTCTTATAAAAAGAAATTCACAGAGGAAAGAAATCAATTTACTTGTTCAGCGAGGGGTGTTCTCATAAGCGATCAGTACTTATATTGTATTTTGCCCACTCACATGCCAAATTTTTGGTCAATTGGTTCAGTGCTCCTGCATATGTCACATATTTCCAATTCACATCCAAGAAATTAAATCACTACCCTTTTCTCAATTCCTCAAGGAATATCCACACGAAATAAAATAAGCTAACCAACCTTTCATGGCACTATATATGGATCCACTATTTATTGCTATCACGCCATTAATGGAGGATATGAAAATGATGCTTGCAGCTCCAGAAGCTTTTAGAAGAGGATGTCCTAGTTGGGTTATATGGTAAGCAGACTCGAAATTAATACTGAGTAGAAATGAGAAATCTTCAGACGTATACACTGAGGTTGCTTTCGCTATATTTGTCCCCACATTGTTTATCTGGAGCCAAAAAGCAAAGAATGAAAAATTACCGTGTGACAGTATTTTAAGAGGCTGGAAACAGAAGACTTGATAATCAAATCTTCAAGATTAACTTCATTCACTTCAGGCCGAGCATTAATAAAAGAGAAAAGAATGGTGCCGATCAAAAATGACTACTGATTGCTCACAAGGATGTTGAGTTTGCCATTAAATACATAAGACACTCTGGTTATCAGCTCCTCCCTCTGTGCACGAGACAACATGTCACACATTGAGCTAGGAATTTGATATCCCTTTGTTACCCATTGATGTAAGGCATTCATTAAGCTAAGCTTCATTCCTAGAGCAGGTGTGTACTCTGGCCCCCAGCTGTGCCAGTTCCTTCACAATAGCATGTCTAGTATATACATATAAAAGTAAGAAAAAACAAGTGTTCAGTAAATTGGCTAGCTAATTCATTGTTCATGGGTTTCTCTATTTCTGAATTACGTGCTTTACAAAGTTGTCTAATTGACTTAAAAAGAAATAAGAAGGGTAGAGTGTGAGGGAGAGAGAGAGGAACCCAAATCCTTTTGTTCCACCGGTGATTAGAGCAGCCATTCTGTGAGGAGACCATTGATAGGTCCCAGTTAAGAATTGAAATATAGCAACCAGAAAACTAAATAGTTATTCTCTCAGGGTGAGAACAAACCACAAGTGTATTTGGAAATAAACTTCATATCTATCATTAACAATCATCACTCTTAAATAGCTACAAACCGAAACTAACAAACTGCATAAAACACAGCTGCTAGCGTGCTAAAACAGAAAGCTAAAAAGCTTCTAAACGTGCTACAAAAGGAAATAACAGTAAGCTAAAAAAGTGCAACAAAACCCACAAAGTGCATGGCCACACCGAGTTGACCTAGTCTGAGTTACATGACTCAATCTGAGTTGCAAGTACCTCGAGTTATGTGTACCCCTTCCCTTTATTCATGCATGCAACCACCCATGTCTTCTCTCTCCCTTAGCCATGATATTTGGGATTTGGCTTAGGCACCCTCTGCGAATGACATGTACGCCTATCATTACTCCCCCCAACAAGTGAGACCTTGTCCTCAAGGTCCATGGATAGAAAACGCTCCAGCAACATTCTTGTAGATTCCCAAGTAGCATCTTCTGCTGGCAAGTGTTTCCATTGAATCAAGCTCTCTTCTTCAAATCGACTTCCCTGTTTAATCCAATGAATATCCAAGATAAACTTTGGTTCCAAAATAATGACCCTGTCATCTGAAATAGGTGGCAGCTCTAGAGATGCTATTGTATATTCTCCAATAATTTTTTTTTTTTTTTTTTTTTTNTTTTTTTTTTTTTAACAAGGAAACATGGAAAACAAGATGAATACGGGCTCCCTTAGGTAACTGTAACTTATATGCAACAAGCCCAACCTTCTCCAATATTGGGTATGGTCCATAGAATTGGCTGGCCAATTTTTGATGAGCTTGTTTGAACATAGACTGTTGACGGTAGGGATGTAGCTTCAAGAAAACCATGTCGCCAACCTCGAAGGCTAACTCATATCTCTTTAAATCTGCTGTCTACTTCATACGATTAATAGACCCTTCCAAATTTCTCTTGAGGTTTGGGAGTAGTTCATCTCGAGTTATAAGGCTCTGGTCAACCTCATGCATCGTTGAAAACCCATGAGAGTACTCTGGAATGAGAGGTGGTAGACGTCCATATAATGCTTGGAATGGGGTCATTCCCGTAGAGATGTGCTAGGTGGTATTATACTAGTACTTGACGGGTGCCGAACCGTACAAAATTAAACTACTAATTGCAACTAAATTGTAGTATAGGATGCAACCAGTGTCGTCTCCCAAGGATTCACCAGAACAACTAATCTTTTAAGAACTTAAGCAAGAACAGGGGGGGGGGGAGTTTTGTGTTGAATGCAATATACTAAGAATTAAGAAAGCAGCAAATTGAATTTATCAAATAAGAGAAAACACAATCAACTCAAGCAGGCAACCAAACTCTAATCCATCCTTGTTCACTGAGGATAACCTAGATCTGATTTAATTCTTGGTTAAGTGTTACCTGGAACCCCTAACAATAACACTTAGAATTCCTACTGATTTACCAATCAGGATTCAATTAATCATGGAATTAAGACTCTAGGCAACCGCTCTATATCACTAAATCCAGATTAATTTAATAACCGAATTATCCAAGTTAACCATATATTAAAGACCTTTAAAGTATGATTATCAATCTGATTACTGTTATGAATCTAAGCAACCGATTTAAATTCATACAACTCATGGAATCAAAGTACCATTCAATCACATGAAGAAGGGAAGAAGCAGTAATTCAAATTAAATTAAATCAAACCCGGTTGAAGCACAGGAACTTTGGATTGTCAAGTTTGGCACCTCTTGAATTGATTACAAACGAACTTAGCCTTCCATGGAAGACTTGAACACAAAGCTAAGGGGAAAAACGAACTCAGCAAAGGAGGCAGCA
>QAOA01000952.1:65584-104433 GCA_003255065.1 Cercis canadensis | reverse complement strand
TAATTTCTAAACACTTGAGGGATTGAGAGTATATCTTGTGAGGATCTATCATTCTTGACTTATGCTTTCCAATTGAAGTTACCTTGTTTGTTGATTTTGGATGAGAAGAAATTTTATTTCATGAATGCTGTGACTTCCTTGAATCTTTAATTGCTTATCTTACTTGTGGTATGAACTTCTGCATATCTTAAATATCATTGGGAGGTGATCCTTTAATTTTTAAAATTTGTTTTTGTTTCCTTATTCTTGCTTTCCTTAGTTTTGGAATTTTAGTTTGCCCGAGACATGCAAAAACTAAGTGTGGGGGAATTTGATGAACACACTTTTTATATAATAGTTATCCCTCATACTTAGTCTTTTAAACCTCTTTTGGGCTGAATTGCATAGACTTAGACCTCATTTCATGACTTTGGATCCATTTGTGCTTAATTGCAATTTCCAGCAATACTGAGCATTATATGCTGTCTCTGTGTTTCATGCATATCTTGAGTTTGGAATGTCTAAAAATTCCGAGTCATACCTTGTAGGAAAGCTGAGAGAATTTTCTACAACTTTCTTTCAAGGCTCCAAAGCTAATTCGGACGTTCAGAAGGTCATATGCAGCCTGGAAGCCAGAGAAGACATGCTGTCGCAGGATCCTGACCTACATGCAGTATTTGGGTCATAACTTGAGTTGTGGATGTCATATGGACCTGAAACTGGTACCATTGGAAATCTAACAGACAGAGCTTCAATTGATATGAAGACTGGTTCACCATATTTTATGTTAAAGATGGTCTTATTTGCTGTACAAGTTAGCTGACGGTTCCAGACACCTTTTGCCACTTAAATGGGCCTAACTTCCTCATGACAAGTCCAAATGGGCCCAAACCAACGCCCAATTGAAGCTAAGGCCCATGGGAACAAGTGTGCCCTAAGGGCAATTTGGGTGTACATGTAATTTTGGAGGTCTATATCAGAAAGAGGGGGCAGCCAAAATTCAGAATCAAGTCATTAGATATTTTTAGACAGCTTTTACTCCTTCCTTAGTCCTTAAGTTTTCTCTTAGATATTTTTGTAAGAACTCAGCTCTTCTTGTTCATGGAGGGCTAAATCATCATATCAATCCAGGTTTTGCTATTCTGATTATTGGTTTTGAGATTATGTGTTGTTGTTATTCATTTTAGTTGTTAATCAAGTTCTTTCAATCCTCTGAAATATTCTGTTTGAATTGCTTAATTCGGATTGGATTATTCATGTGTTCATATTCTGTTTGCATGTGATAAAAGAGGATTGTATGGTTAATTAATGGTTCTAAGCTTGGACGGATTAATTACCTTGGCTGGATTCAGGACTTAGGTTAAACTGGACTTGAATGTTTGCTTAATTCATTTAGTCCCTTGTTGAACCGAATTCTGGTTGCTTAACCAGTAGACATCCATAGAACATTGAGAGGCTTCTTGATATGTTTTAAAGGCCAAGAACATGGTTAACAATTAAATGGATCCTTGGAAATCAAGGATGGATCAAAATCAGAATTAGTTAAGACTTGGATTGGTTGCTTTCTCTTAAACTTTACCACTTTCAATTAATTTTTGTTAATCACATAAACAAACACAACCCCCTGTTTATATGCTTCTCTATATGATTCACCAAATAGGACAATCCTTAGGTTCGACTTAGGGCTGCCCTTTGCTGCAAATAGCTTAAGAACCAACCTAAAACTTTAAGTAATTTGAGGAGCCTCGGCAGCTCATCACTCAACTAACATAACTCTTAGTTAGATTGTAAAAGGCTAAATTTGGCTGAAGTCCTCGACAAGCTTGTCTACATTAGCAATATTTGAAACTCTCATTATCAAGTGGAGCTTGATCACAGAGGCAAGAACTAGTTTGTAAGAACAAGTTCTTCAAGGCTTCTTTCCAAATCTGTTCTAAATAAGAACTTAAGAGAAAAACAACACAAATTAGAAACAACAAGACATTTTGTTATCATCAAAACAGGACTAGAGACTTGTGGGGCTAACAATTTCCTCCTTTTTGATGATGACAAAAATGTATTTGAGAAAATCTCCCCCTGAATATATGCCAACTAGAACTGAAAAACTAGTTCTCTAGAACTAGATAATAGGATGGAGTTTTCGCAATAGATCTATTCAATTTCAAGAAATTATACTAAGCAGCTCAAACAGACTAGTTCACATAATTTCTCCCCCTTTGGCATTATCAAAAAATAGGGGTAAACAGATATCAAAGTAGTAAATAGATCATCAGTATAACAACCAAAATAGATCAGATATCAAAGCAAAACAGTTCACATGCATTCAAGCTATGTCAAAATGTATGATGTATGCAAGAGACAATGTCAATAGGCTGAAGGAATGTCCACCTATTCTACATTTACAACTGAAATGTTATAATGCAAAAAAAAATAGACAATTTAATCAGAAGAAGAAGATGGCTGAGATGCTTGGAGAGCTGCCAATTGAGTCTTAGTAGCTGCCAGATCCTTTTCTACAACTGCCAACTGAGCATTGCATTAAAAAGCTAGATTCTGAAAGAAGTTCAGGCACTTGCCAATTTGATTAGTCAGTTTCGTAGGATTAACTAAAGCAATCCACTCCACATGATCTACTTGTTGAGAAGGTGGGACTGAAGGAGTTGATTTCTTCTGTTTCTTTGATGGCTAAGAAGAACTGGTTGGTGTGGTTGCAGCATGCCTTTTGGTCTTAACAGCAGGAAAACTACATGAGGCTGTAGGCTTCTTGCCCTTGGCAGAAGAGGGATCCAAAGAGGGTTTTGAGCATGCATTTGGAGTAAGGAAAGGTCTTCTTAGAAACAGCTTATCAGGAAATGGTTCAGACTCAAACTTGGAGAGCTCAATCTTAAAGTACTTGCAGAGTTTGACAATTAACATTCCATAAGGTAAGCTGGTTTTAGCCTGAGTCCCTTTAACAGTAGCAATCATTGTACTTAGGATCAACCTTGGTAAATTTAAGGGAAATTGATTTTTTAGATGATAAAGATCATAGAGATCAGGTGTTGAGAAATCACGATGACTTCCTATACGGGGCAGCAATTAGGAAGTTATGAGCTTAGCTTGGGTTTTGGTTATGGAATCAAAACAATGGATTGATGGAGGTCTTCCCTGACCTCTCTGCTCAGGAAAATCGTATATGGATGTCATTGCATCATCATACGGTATTAGATCAGATGGTCATACTTTATGAACAAATCTAGAATCCACTTTAAGAGGCAATTTCAAAACACTAGCTAGTAGCTTTTCTGAGATAACTAATTCCTCCCCAGCAACAAAAGATTTTAAATACACAATTCCAGACTCAAATCCTTTTAAAGGCTAAAGGTGAGCATAGAATAAGCGAATTACCTTAGGAATGACTGGCTCATTGAGTCTTCGCATGTTTGACCACCCCATGCTAGCAAAGGTAGCTTCAAACTGATTTTGTGGTAGATGAGGGAGAGTCCCACTAAATAATGTAGCCAGGTGCAATGGTTCTTCTGTCATAGAGTTTGTGGAAATTCTCCTCAGCAGTAGCACTTTCGAACTCAGTGATAGCACCTTCAGAAGGAAGACTTGTATCAGGAGTATTTTTATCAGAAGTGCTCTTAGCATAAGCTTTAGCTTTTGGCCTGGAGGATTTTGAGACAGGACTTTTGGTTTTAGACACTTTAGCTCGAGAGGTGGAAGCTTTACCCTGAGAGGCAGGAACTTGGGCCTGAGGTGAGGATGTTGATGCTCGTGGAGTATATGCCTTGGCTTAAGGAGTGAAAACTGTTTTCTTGGCCAGCATTTTTACCCTCTTGGGTTTGGAAGGAGGTACTGAAGGTTGAGGAATGGAAGCAGGTTTAGATTCTTTAAAGGGTGATGACATTTTTATGGTTTTAGCAGGCGGGACAGCAGAAGGTTCTAAGACTTGTGATGGTTTGGGAGAATTAGGGAAGAAGGTAGGGAATGATGGTTGAAAGGGTTTAGATACTGATGTAGGAGAGGAAATGAGAGATAGAGGAGGTGTGGCTGAAGGAGAAGCCGAAGGTGGTGCTTCGAGAAGAAGCCATGGGAGTAAAGGTTTTGAGATAGGTTTTGTAATAAGGGAAGGAGGAGGATAATACATTTTACTTTGCCTTTATCAGAACGAGAGGCAAACTTCCTTGCTTGTTCAATTATAGGTTCAAGGTCTCTTGCTCCTCTGAAGAAGATGAATCCGACAATTGGATAGGTTTCTCATATGAAGAGTCTACTTCAGCTTTTTCTTTGAACTGAGCTCTCAATCTCTGACTTTCCCTTCTTCTATATATGATTCTAGCGGTTAACAAATTGCTTTACTAAATGATAGTTAATAGAACGCAGACAGGCACTCACCAAGGAAGAAGGAAGAACGTGCAGAGGAAATACAGGAAAAAGGGAAAATAGGGGAATGGATGAAGGCAAAAGGAAGATGAATAGTTAGGGTGAAAAATTTCGAAGGATGAAGGGAAAATGAAGCCCGGGAAGTGTATAGGATGAAACGGTGCATATTTGGCAGTATGAGGACCGGTCATTGAGTTAAAACGAGCGTTTTGGCCAAAAATGAAAGACTGGTCACTATGAAACGCGTGTTTTGGCCAAAGGCTAGAAAACCACGGGCCGAGAGAATGAAGGCCTAGAGTTAGCAAAAACACTACCAGCCCAAAAATGACTTCGATCAAAAAATAAGTAAAGAAGACCTTTTAACAGATCAGTCCACAAAATAGTATTGCCCAAGAAAATTGCTGAGATCCTTTCAAATAAGAATTAGTTAATTCCTTGGATTGATTGCTTTGTTAAAGTCAATTACTTTCAATTACTTTTTGCCATTACTTTCTACTATTACTTTCTGCCTTTGTTTTCTGCCTTTACTTTCTGCCAATTACTTTCTGCTTTTACTTTCTGTTTTTACTTTCTACCTTTACTTTCTGCCATTACTTTCTGCTTTTACTTTCTGCATTTACTTTTTGCCATTACTTTCTTCCATTACTTTCTGTTATTACTTTTTGTCCATTATTTTCAGTTAACCACTTTTAATTACTTTCTGTTAATTAATCCAACAAAACAACCCCCTGTTTGTAAGCTCCTTAATCTAATTCCAAAATTAGAATAATCCTTTGGTTCGAATCGGTGTTATCTTATCTACAAGTAGCTTTGGTGAACCGATTATAAATTCACTAATTTGATTAGCCTCGACAGCTCATCAAAGGCCAGACCCCAAAGAACTCGATGGCGGGGTAGTAGCAGACGGTGGTGTCTGGGCAGGTGCTCTCTGTCGTGGCGGTGGGGATAGTGCACTGGAGTATGGGCTCCAACTCTGGAGGCAGTGCACAATAGTGTCCAATGGTTGCTTCGGATGAAGCAACTCCTTATCGGCCCTCTACTCGACCCCGGCCTGCTGACATAGCATCTGAATTACCGAGGGATGGCCAAAGGCGATGCCCTTGGTGCTATCAATGAAGCATAAGATGGACTGCTGAATAAGCGTGTCGATGTCAATGGATTTGCCGATCACAATGCAATAAAGCAGGATGGCCCGGCTAATGATGACATCACTGAGGTGGCTGGTGAGGATGAAGCAGGCACACAGGAAGTGGTACCACACCTTTCTGACAGTTTCCAAGGTCGATGCTCGAAAAGAGATGGGAGTGTCATCGCACATCTTCCACTGGGTATTCGGCCGGCAGAGGGTGCTGATTATGGTGTCCCAGTCGGGTCCATTGTGGAGGTAGTGAAGGTATTCGTCGTTCCTAATGTCTGGGAGGCCGAAAAGTGCATTGATTAAGTGACTATTGAACGACACCCATTTTCCCCTCACAAACACCTTGAATTCCTTTCAGAATTTGGCGTTGTCATAGAACACCTTCACGGCGGGCACAACGGCGGTGATGGGATGATCAACAAAATGCAACCAGCCATTATTGTCGGCTAGTTCCCGGATCTCGTGATTGAGGGCTCTAGTGAAAACCAATCCTCGCTCAGGCATCAAGACTTTGTGGATCACGACGTCTAAGAATCGGGCCTCAACCTCGTTATGCACGAACTTCTTTCAGTCAAATGTTCCAGAGCCAGACCAGGAAGGAGAGGCGAGGGCCTTGCACTTTGCTGGAGGTGCCATGGATGTAGAAAAATGAGATGTACTTGTAAAAAGAAAGGAATGCGAATGAGTAGGGTACACCTATGAGGAGCATAGCAAGCAGCCAACCTAGTTTAAATAGCTTATCATCATGCCAAAGAAAATATAGTGCCCATAATGTGTGTGAAAAGCAAGACTGATCAGTGTACAAGAGGCATGTGGTGTACGATGTATGGAATGTGAGGGGACCAAGTGCTTGAGTACAACATATGTCATGCATCTGGTGAAATTGTAAGCTAATGTGTGTGATACGCAACTATAGCATGGAGTGTACAACGTGCTTGTAAGTTCGATGGACAGAGCATAAATGAGGCTTGTGGAAAAAAAATTGGTTGACTGTCTTAAGACAAATTAGGCATTAAGTGGTCTAATGTCCTCGGTATGACTAGCACATGTATTCGAGTAAGCAATGACACAATGGGACTGAACAATAGCCTCAATAGCCAAAACTATAACAACACATCAATTAACTAACCAAGATGGGGAGAGCATAGCAAACCATGTAAGCACAAATTAGGAGGCATAATTACATAATGTGCCTAAATTTCCTAAGACAAGCCATAAAACAAAAGTTCCCAAATGCCTAAGGAATCATACATAAATAGCTTCAATATGTCACATGGTGTTGCATGACGAGTGTAGAAAACCAAAATTGCTAGAAGAGGTCATAATTTAGCACATGCAGAGGGGTGGTTCTCATTGAGGCAATATGTCAAACACCTTGTGGGCGGGTGAAAATCCAAAGATAAAATTACCTCACTTGGAACATGTAATACCTCCAAAATTGGCCAATAGACAGGCAATCATATGGATAGAAAAATAATAATAAAAATGTGGAAAATTTACCTGGGGTATGGAGATAATTTGGAACTGTCCTTTTGTGCGCGAATGGATTCGGTGTACTACTAATGGGCTTTGCTGTGTTCAAATGTTGGTCCAAATGGGTGTGGGTGTGTGATAGAAAGGTGCGAAAATGATGATGAATGTGAGTGGGTGAAAGGGTTTTTGGTGATTGTGAGTGGAAGGATTTTTGGTGATTGTGAGTGGGTGTTGAGGAATTGAAACTGCGAAAGAGGAAGGAAACAAAGGGGGGAGAAGGAGAAATTTTGTGTTTGAGAGAAATTGGAGGGGTGTGCGTAGAGGACGAAGGAAGAGGGAAATTGGGGTTTTAAAACTGGGGACTCAAAATGCACCATTGAGCTTTAGTGAATTTTTTTTTTATTAGACTTACCTAGGCACTGTTGCGTCCTGGATAGGGCACTGTAACGTATTAGCTACTAGTGGCATTGCTCGCGATATGGCGGTACAATGTCCAGGTAAGGGCACTGCGGCGCCTTTACCTCTGGTCATTCTGGGCTTGTGTGGGCTCTACGACGTCTTTTAGTAGGTGTTGTGGCATCTATGTTGCTGGCTTCCTAAGTAATTTTGGGTTTAATAGAGCGCTGCGGCGTCATGGCTTATCTCCTCCATGGCACTGCAGCGTCCACTCTTCTAGTTCCTAGGTTGCTTTGTACGTGGCATGGCACTGCGGCGTCCTGGGTAGGGCGCTACGGCGCCCAAGCTTCTGCCCCATTTTTTGAATTAAGCCATTTCAACCTCAATTTGCCATCTCTTGACCCCCAAACTTGTGTTTACACCTGTTTTAGCACAAAGTGAGAGAAAATTTGTAAAGCTAGCTATCAAGAAAGCAAAAATAAAGAAAATGCTGAGACATTCTAACTAAGCAATCATAAAAGGTAGGGATTAGAAATATGGGTTGCCTCCCAATAAGTGCTTTGTTTATAGTCCTCAGCCAAACTTGCTCTAAAAATGGTCAACTGGGGTTGGTGAGAGTGATGGATGATTTTAGGAACTCATCCTCGCCATCTACGTAGTGTTTCAAGCATTGGTCATTAACCTTGAATTTGCGATTTCTACTCTTGACTTCAATAACTCCATGGGGGAAAACCGTGTCAACTATGAAAGGGCCTGATCATTTGGACTTCAATTTTCCAGGAAACAACATAAGGCAAGAGTTAAACAAGAGAACTTTTTGACCCGGAGTGAATTCACGCTTTTGAATGCATTTGTCATGCCATGTCTTGGTTCTTTCTTTATAGAACTTGGCATTCTCATACACATCTTGGCGGAATTCATCAAGCTCATTTAGCTGCAGTAGCCTCTTTTCACCCACAATTTTGAGATCAAAGTTTAGTTTCTTGGTGGCCCAGTATGCATGATGTTCCACTTCGACTGGCAAATGACATGCTTTCCCAAAAACTAATATGGCGATATGCCTGTGGGTGTCTTGAATGTAGTCCTATATGCCCACAAAGCATCATCCAACTTCCTTGCCCAATCTTTTTTGTTGGCATTGACTTTCTTCTCAAGAATCCACTTCAACTCATGGTTAGAGATCTCCACTTGTCCACTGGTCTGTGGGTGATAGGCAGTGGCAATCCGATGTTTGACTCCATATTTGGTCAATAGAGCACCAAGATATTGGTTTTTGAAGTAAGTACATTCATCATTAATTAGTGCTCTTAGAGTGCCAAACCGAGCGAAGATATTCTTCTTGAGGAAGTTCACCACCACTTTTGAGTCATTGGTAGGTGCGGCTATAGCTTCAACCCACTTTGATACGTAATCCACTGCCACTAAAATGTACTGGTTGTTGTAAGAAGATAGGAAAAGACCCTTGATGTCGATCCCCCATACATCAAACAACTTCACCTCTAGAATGTTATTCAGTAGCATTTCATGACGGCGTGAGATGGTACCCATTCTTTGGCAATGATCACAAGCTGAGACATAATCGTGTGCATCCTTAAAGATGGTTGACCAATAAAATCCTAATTGAAGGATCTTGGTTGCAGTTCTGTTCGCACCAAAATGGCCACCATAGGGCGATGCATGGCAGTGATGGAGGATACTTTCCATCTCTTCTTCAGGGACACATCTTCAAATGATAGAGTCAGAACATTGTTTGAAGAGGAATGGCTTATCCCAGTAGTAATGTTTGGCCACTGAAAGAAACTTCTTCCTTTGATGGTGGCTTTGATCCAATGGTAGGAGATTGATAGCTAAGAAGTTAGCAATGTAGATGAACCATGGCTGAATCGTGGTAGAAAGAGCAAAGAGCTGCTCATCCGGAAAGGAGTCATCAATAGGGACTTCAATATCCCTTAACTCATCTGGAGTTTTAAGTCTAGAGAGATGATCTGCAACTAGGTTCTCAGTGCCTTTCTTGTCTCTAATTTCCAAGTCAAATTCTTGTAAAAGAAGAACCCATCGAATTAATCTCGGTTTGGCATCCTTCTTCTCCAACAAATATTTGATGGCGGAGTGATCAATGAAGACTATTACCTTCAAGCCAATGAGATAAGCTTTAAATTTATCAAAGGCGAAGACAACTGGTAGAAGCAACTTATCAGTAGTAGCATAATTCATCTAAGCTGGATCAAGTATGCGGCTAGCATAATAAATGGCATGCAATAGCATGTCCCGTCGTTGACCCAAAACTGCCCCCTACGGCATAGTCACTGGCGTCGCACATAAGCTCGAAAGGCAATGACCAATCCGGCGCAATGATGATGGGTGCCGAGGTCAAGGCCTTCTTCAGATTTTTGAATGCTTGAAGACATTCCTTATTGAACTCGAAGGAAAGAAGGTTGCACAAAGGCTTAATGATCCTGGAAAAGTCCTTGATAAACTGTCTATAGAAACTGCCATGTCCCAAGAAACTTTTCACACCTTTAACTGAGGTAGGTGGAGGCAATTTCTCTTTGGTAGCAATTTTCGCCCTATCCACCTCAAGTCCCTGAGTCGACACCTTGTGCCCAAGCACAATTCCCTCTTAGACCATAAAATGGCATTTCTCCCAATTAAAAACCAGATTGGTCTCTTCACATCTTTTCAAAATAGCAGCCAAGTGATTAAGACAAGTATAGAAAGTAGATCCAAACATCGAGAAGTCATCCATGAATACTTCAATGTATCGCTCCACCATGTTTGAGAAAATAGATATCATACACCTCTGGAAGGTAGCTTAAGCATTACATAATTCGAAGGGCATGTGCCTAAAAGCGAACATCCCATAGGGGCAAGTGAAGGTCGTCTTCTCTTGGTCTTCAGGAGCAATATAAATCTGATTATACTCAGAGTAGCCATCAAGGAAGTAATAATACACATATCCAGGTAGTCAATTAAGCATCTGATCAATGAACGGTAAGGGAAAATGGTCCTTCCTTGTGGCTTTGTTCAACTTCCTGTAGTCGATGCAAACTCGCCACCCAGTGACTGTCCATGTAGGAATGAGCTCATTATTCTCATTCTTGACAACCGTTATTCTACCATTCTTTAGCACTACTTGCACTGGACTCACCCATGCATTGTCAGAGATCGGGTAGATGATACCAGCATCCAGAAGCTTCAGTACTTCTGCTCACACTACTTCTTTCATGTTTGGGTTCAGCCGACGTTGATGCTCAATGGAGGGTTTGTAGTTGTCTTCCATCAAAATCTTATGCATACACAAGGAGGGGCTGATCCCCTTTATGTCTAAGATGGTCCATCCGATGGCTGCCTGATGCTCCCTCAATACCCTTAGTAACTTATCCACCTCTTCTTCCTTTAGTGAAGATGAAATAATGACCGGAAGAGTGGATGAGTCACCAAGGTAAGCATATTTAAGATGCTCGGGTAATGGCTTGAGTTCCAAGACAGGAGGCTTCTGTATAGATGGAAAAGGTCAAGATCCCCCTTTGCCAAGTTCCTCAAAGGATCTTCTGATAAACTATGGAGGAACAACATTCAGGAAACTCACATAGTTGTTGATTTCTGGGTTTTCTTCAGGAGAGATGCCTATGAGACAAGCTTCAAAAAGCTCTGGAGGGTGGCTAGCTAAAAAAACTTCTGTAGTGCAATAAACAATCATGTCAAGCCGCATACAAGTATCTACTTCATCACACTGCTTTAGAGCCTTGAAGACATTGAATGAGACTTCCTCATTGTTGACTCTCAGTATGAGTTGCCCCTTTTGCACATCAATTAGGGCATTCCTAGTGGCCAAGAAAGGTCAGCCAAGGATGATGGGTATCTCCTGGTCTTCCTCCATGTCAAGCACCATGAAATCCGCTAAGAAGATAAGTTTATCCACTTTTATGAGCACATCTTCTAGGATTTCTCTAGGGTACTTGAGAGATCAGTCTGCCAATTGGAAAGTGATGGAGGTCGGCTTTGCTTCTCCTAGTTTACTTGTCCATGTTTTGCTTCTGAAACCGATGAGGAAAAAACACTCGAGGTTTGTAAGGTGGACGATTGTCAGGATAAAGAATAGACTTGGATTTTTGTTCCTCCACAACCTCGCCTTTAGGTGTCTCTTTTGAAGGTACAACAGCCACATTATTGTTTTCTATGACTTTTTCCACTGTTGTAGCTTTTCTTTTCGGTTCCTCTAGTATTTTTCCACTTCTCAAAGATACGGCTTTGACTTGCTCTTTGGGATTTCTCTCTATGTTACTTGGCAATGACCCTTGGTCTCTAGATGAGAGTAAATTGGAGATTTTCCCCATCTGCACCTCTAAATTTCAAATAGAAGCTGCTTGATTTTGGAGTGTAGTATTTGTCCTTATCAAAAACTAAGTGGTATTCATTATGAGTTGAGCAAGGGTGTCTTCTAAAGAAATCTTAGGTGGTGTAGGCGCTTGCATCTGAGGTTGAGAAGATGGCTGAAATCCGAATGGCTTAACCACATTTTGAGAATTTTTCCATGAAAAGTTTGAGTGATTTCTCCATCTCGGATGATATGTATTCAAATAGGGGTTGCCTTGCCTGTTAGAATTTCCCACATACTGTGCTTCCTCAAAGATTGGAAGTGCTTCTGATGTCACTACTGGGCAATCAGTACTTAAGTGTTCATCATGGAAAACTTCACAAGCAGCAATAGATGAATGAATGACATTTGCTATGAGGGTGCCCAAGTGTTTAGCAATTGAGTCCACTTTGGCAGTAAGAGTCATAAAGGGGTCTACAACATGCAACCCATACGTTTTCTTGGCCGGAGTCCTTTCAGAAGGCCATTGGCAAGTATTAGCCGCCATTTGATCAAGCAACTAGAAAGCTTCATCCGCCGTCTTCTCCATTAGTGACCCACTTGCAGCAGTATCAAGTAAGGTTCTAGTGGTGCCATTCAAACCATTGTAAAAGGTTTGAATTTGCATCCATTCCTGTAAGCCGTGACGTAGGCACTTTCTCATCAAACCCTTGAACTGCTCCCATGCCTCATGTAAACCTTTTGTCTCATGTTGAGCAAAAGTGTTGATGTCGTTTCTCATTCTAGCAGTTCTCGCTAAGGGAAAGAACTGTGTCAAGAATTGTGCCGTCATTTCATCCCAAGTGCTAATGGATCCTGGTGGAAGGGAGTATAGGCAACTTCGTGCCTCATCCTTCAGTGAAAAGGGAAAGAGACGCAATTTGAGGGCGTCATCAGTAATGCCATTGAACTTAAAAGTGTTGCAAATCTCCAAAAATCCGCCAAGACCACATTTGCATCTTCGGTTGCAAAGCCACCAAACTGATTAGCTTGTATCATTTGGATGACACTTGGCTTGATTTCAAAGGAGTTTGCTGAGATGGTTGGCCTAGTGATCCTTGAGATTTGGACAGGTCCCATTGGAACTCCATAATGCTTCAATGGTCGTCAGACAACCATTGGTGGTGGTAGGGGTGGATTTTCCCCAGCATTCTCTATAGTGATCTGAGTTGGTCGAGAGGCGCTTCTCCTTTCCCTTTGGTTTCTTCTGCAAGTCTTCTCGATTTTAGAATCTAAAGGGATCAAATTTGATCGTGCCACACTTCTCATACACTAGAAAGAATTTCCTGAAAAGCACAAACACCACTTGATCACAAAAATAAAATAAAATCTAGACTAAGATTAGAATACTTTAGTATTGATATTACTAGACACACAGTCCTCGACATCGGCGCCAAAAACTTGTTACGTAAAAACTGTACACAAGTGCACGTGTCGTAAGAAAGTAATAAAGTTGTGAGTTAAAGTATCGTCCCATGGAGACTATGGCTACTGATGAGCTGCCGAGGCTTCTCAAATTAGTGAAAGTTTAAGGTCGGTTTACCTAAGCTACTTGTAGCATAAGGCAACCCTAAGTCAAACCAAAGGATTATTCTAAGTAGTGAATCATATTAAGAAACATATAAACAAGGGGGTTTTGTTTGTATAAGTGATCAATAGACAATGATTAAAAGTGGTAAACCTTAAGGAAAGCAATCAATCCAAGTCTAACTAATTCTAATCTTAATCCATCATTGATTTCAAAGAATCCATCCAATTATTAACCTAGTTCTTGGCCTCAGAACACATCAAGAAGCCTCTCAGTGCTCTTTGGATATCCACTGGTTAAGCAACCAGAATTCGGATCAACTAAGACTAAATGAATTAAGCACTCATTCAAATCCAGTTTTACCTAAGTTCAGAATCCAGCCAAGGGTAAACAATCCGTCCAAAAGCTTAGAAACATTGATTAACCTTTAATTTCCTCTTTTATCACATGTAATTAAACAATCAACACATGAAAATCCAAATCCGAATTTAAGCAATTCAAACAGAATATTTCAGAGGAAGCAAAGCAATAGATTAACCACTAAATGAATAACAATCAAAGCATAATCTCAGAATCAATAATCAGAATAGTTAAAACTTGGATTAATGTGAGTATTCAGCCCTCCATGAACAAGAGGAACCAAGTTTACAAAATATCTAGAGAGAAAACTTAAAGACTAAGAAAAACTAGAAAAGCTGTCTAAAATATCCTAATGCCTCAATACTGATTTCGGCTGCCTCTTTCTGAACATATGGACCTCTAAAATTACATGTACACCCAAATTGCGCTTAGGTCACACTTATTCCCATGGGTCTTAGCTTTCATTGGGCTTTGATTTGAGCTCAATTGGACTTGTGATGAAGAAGTTAGGCCATTTAAGTGCCAACAGGTTTCTGGAACCATCAGCCAACTTCGATAAGCAATAAGACCATCTAAAATATACAATATGGTGAACCAGTCTTCATAAAAATTGAAGCTCTGTCTCTTATATTTCCAATGGGACCAGTTTCAAGTCCATATGACATCTACAGATAAAGTTATGGTCCAAACACTGCATGTGGGTCAAGATCCTGCGACAGCATGTCTTCTCTGGCTTCCAGGCTGCATATGACCTTTTGGACCTCCGAATTGGCTTTGGAGCGCTGAATCAAAGTTGTAGATAATTATTTCAGCTTTCCTACAAGGTATCATTCGAAATTTTTAGACATCTAGAACTAAAGATATGCATGAAACACAGAGACAGCATAAAATGCCCAGTATTGCTAAAAAATACATTTAAGCTCAATTGGATCCAAACTCATGAAATGTGGCACAAGCCTACTCAATTCAGCTCAAAAGAGGTTTAAAAGACTAAATATGAGGAATAACTACTGTATAAAAAGTGTGTTCATCAGCTACTAAGTACCAAAATTATGTGTATTTTAGTTTTATCTAGACAATAAATAAGTGAATTATGGTGATAATTAAATGCAAGCAGTAAACAAAGAGTAATTACTGTAAAAATGAGTAAGAATATGGTGAGAGAGTATCTAGGGTTTCGATTTCACCATAGTAGTCTGAATCTTTATTCCTCATTCATTAGCCAAAGCCAACCCTCTTAATTGCTAGCCAAGAACCCTAAATTGCCCACTAGCCTTTCCCAAGGTCAAGTAAACATGATTCCAAATTACAAACCCACTATATTCCTATGTGAATTATGAATAATCTGAAATTCAACTACTTTTATGGTTCTTTTTATTAGCTACATAAATCATAAGGGTATATTCCTATCCTTTATAGAATCTATGTTCTTTATCCCTAGGATCTCCAATTAAAAATAACCTCCCAGTAACATTGCAATCATCTAATAAGATGGCCAGTAAAATAGACGCAGTAAGAACAAAGATAAAAAAAAGACAATTAATTAGGCGGTCTTTTGATTCAAAATGTAGGAATTACAATCCGTCCTAACTAGGCTACATCTTCACCATAGATGGTGAAATTAGTTCATAGTGAATGCAGAAAACATAATCACACACAGATTACACATCAATTACAAGAAAGAGGAAGAAATAAACTCTTGGATATGACGATTCGATGACGAAAACCCCGATCTTCAAGCTTGATTTCTCTTCCTTCTTGCCTCTTATGTTAAAACATGTGGAACCCTAATTTAGACCTTAAGAATCCTATTTATAGGTCCTAGGAAGTTTAGGAGAAAAAATGATAAAAATAAAGTAAGAGTCCTAATGAAATTAGGGAGTTTGAAAGTCAAATCCCGAGTTGACCTCGGAAGGCTGCAACCCTGGGTTTAGGCGTTGCAGCCTCCTAGTCCTTGCCTGATGGGCTCTACGGCGCTTGGTATAAGGCGCTGCAGCACCCTACTCTCTGGTCTTTCAGCATTTCTACATGTTCCAGGGCGTTGCAGCGCCTGGTTTAAGGGGTTGCAGTGCCCAAGTCCTTGCCTTCAGTCCATAATGCATGATTTTACTTCTTTCTTGCACCGGAATGCACAAAAATGGCTTCCACGGTCTTCCAATGCATAAACCTTCAAAAAGGAAAGTTAAATTGTGAAAACCTACCCTATGATACTCAAGAGTGAACAAAAATCAAGCAAGAATTATACGAGATAAGCGGTATAAAACCAGCTTATCATTGAACATAACCTAAACCAGTTCTATCATTGCTTACTCTTTGCTTTCCTAAGATGGAATTCAAATTATTTCTTCCTTTAACAAACTTAGCCAAGTCTCCAGACAACTCATTTACCTTTTTTTTTAGTTTGTCATTTTCATTTTTGAGAGAAGAGGTAGAATGATTTTCCTTTTCAAGAATGTCATTTTGATGCTGAAGAATTTTAAGTCTTTCAGTCAAAGCAACATTATCTTTTTCAAGTTCATCTATCACATTAATTTGACTTTTTATGATTTTCTTAAGAGCAGTAAGTTTTACTAATCTTTTCTCATAATCAAAAGATAAATCATCAAAAGCATGAATTAGTTCATCATAGGTAGGAAGTAGTTCAAGGTCTAGATCACTTACCTCACGTTTCTCACCACTTCTTTCACTAATAGCCATCAAGCAGAAGTTGGCAATGTTTTCCTCTTCTGAGGTTGAATCCTCATCACTCCAGGTAGCCATCATAGCTTTCTTCTTCTCCTTTCGGAAAATCCTCTTCTTGTTAAGGTTTGGACATTTAGGTTTAATGTGACCTGGCCTTTTGCATTCATAGCAAATGATAAGCTCCTTATTGCTTTCTCCCTTGGTGAAGTCTTTGTGACCTTTTGGTGGAAATCTTTTCTTCTCTTTTTCTTTTCCTCATCATATCAAGAACTCTTCTTGTCACCAATGTTACATCATCATCACTGGAGGCTAGTTCTCTTTGAGTACTAGTCTCTGGAACAGTAGAAGCAAGAGCTAAACTTTTCTTTCTTTCTCATACCATGTTCTTCTTTTCCATGATAAACATCTGATGTGATTCAAGAGTGCCTCTTAGAGCATCTACAGTAAGTTCATTAGGTTCTACAAATTGGAGCAAGACAGTTACTTTGGAATCCCATTTTTCAGTAAGACATCTCAGAATTTTCTTGACTTGTTCTTTTTTAGTGTAGACTTTTCCAAGGCCTTTTAGACTGTTGATGATACTTAAGAACCAAGCAAAGAAAGAATCCAGAGATTCATCTTGAGTCATGTGAACATTTCATACTTGGTAGAATAGATATCAATCTTTGCTTTTTTGACATGGCTTGTCCCTTTGTGAATGGCAGCAAGTCTATGCCACATTTCTTTTGCAGTGTTGCAAGAAGCAATGTTCTCATATTCCGTAGCAAATACACCACACACAATGTTGTACCTAGCTTTGGAATTGAGAATGAATTGAGCTTGTCTTTAGTGGTAAACTCATGTTCTTTTTTTGGAACAGTAGCTCCTTCCACTACTTTGGTAGAGGGTGTGAGACCATTCCTGACTATGTGCCAAACTTCATAGTCAATTGCCTCAAGATACATTTCCATGTGTTGCTTCCAATAAGGATAGTTCTCTCCATTGAAGAATGGAGGCTTGTGAGAAGAGTGTGATTCATTTTGGTTGTTCATGGTACCTGCAACACAAACTTAATAGGATCTTTAGTTCTTAGTCAGTTAGACCAACAAGGATAAGATGAGCACAGGCTCTGATACCATTTGAGAATTGCATAGTCTATTCCTAGAGAGGGGGGGGGGGTGAATAGGAATTATTAAAAAATTGTTCTAAAAACAAATTCAAATAGCATATTTGTTTAAGAACTAGTTCTTTGACAAATGCCATATTTGAATATAACGAAATAACTTAATAAACCATATAGAACAAAACAGAAATTTATCCAAAGAATCAAAGATAGAGAGAAGGAAAATCTACAAGAGACTTTATAGTGGTTCGGCTTAACATGTCTACATCCACTTCTCCCAAATCATATGGTTCCACTATTTTTCAAGTTTATTTTTCCAAGCTTCACAACCATGATTTTTATTTTTCAAGCTAACCATGAACTCTCTCTCTCTCTCTCCAACTCACTAGAGATCACTCTCATGGATTTCTCCCATAGAAATCCAGATACAAAACCCAAGTGTTTTGGTGCAACCCTAAAGAAGAAACTCTCTTACATAGTAGATATGATACAATGAAAATCTTGAAGCATAAGGAGATAACCGAGAGGAAGAAGATGATTAAAACTCCCAACAATGGCTTCCTTCTCTCTCTAGAATATTTTCTTCTCACTTCTCTTCATGCATGACCGAAGCCTTGGAAGTCCCTTTTTTTCTTATTTCCATTCTTGTGCACGTGAAAGACAAAGAGGAAGGCAAAAGAGGGAGCCACCTACCGGCTGACACCATGTTAATCAATCAAAAAGCTTTTGTCCTTTTGTTCCAAAAACTCTTACTTTGTGTAAGAGAAGTAGATAAACTTTTCCTTGAAACAAGGACCTTACACAAGTCACTTCAAGAAGGAACTTTCCAATCTCAGCTAACATAACTCTTAGTTAGATTGTAAAAGTCTAAATTTGGCTGAAGTCCTCGACAAGCTTGTCCACATCAACAATATTCGAAACTCTCATTATCAAGTGGAGCTTGATCACAAAGGCAAGAACTAGTTCATAAGAACAAGTTCTTCAAGGCTTCTTTCCAAATCTGTTCTAAATAAGAACTTTAAAAAAAAAAAAAAAAAACATAGATTAGAAACAACAAGACATTTTGTTATCATCAAAACAAGACTAGAGACTTGTGGGGCTAACAGCGTGGGCCCTAGTCTACGGGACAGGGGATGCAATTTATGTGATTATAGAAGCATAAATTATATATATCTATGTGATATAATATACCAATTATGGATTTTATATTTGGAACCATAGATGCAATACATTCAAAGTATCAATCATGAATTCATAGTAAATTTGAAAGAGTACATTCAAACTATATACGGAAATAATTCTTTCTTATTCATTTATTGACATATTTTGATTAAAATTAAAATTCATTAGATTTTTTTATTATATTTACAATGGCATGCATTTAGTTCTAATTTTAGTCTAAGTTCATCCTTGACAAAGTTCACTCTTTACATATACAAATCTGATGTCAATTAACTTTTAATTTGATTTGTAAATCGAGATTATTCCATTGATTTTGTTTCCTATTTAATCACTTGATTATGCCACACGTTCATCTTTATATATTTTTTCCTATTTAAGTTAACCCCGTACTTTGCCATCTAATCTCTCTTTAATTTTTTAGGATGCATTCAAAGATGAATTTTTCAAAATTAAACATACTTTGCACCTTATTTTGAAGTGGAGTCATTACAAATAAAATGATAGTTTAGACAAAGTTGTCAAACGACATTAATTTTATTCCTTTTTAAGGGATTTTATTGCATATACACGTGCTCACCATTATATATAATGACTTTTAATTCACAAACACCCATGATTTTATATTTCAATTAAGTATTAAATAATAGATTTTCTATATGTTATAATTTATACATGAAGTCCCAAAAAAAGAAAATTCAGCCAATAACATAACAAAAATTGGAACGAAGAAAATATTTTAATTATTATATGGAATCAACAAAAAATTCAAGATCCACCAATAACATATGGGACTAACATAGCTTTATCACTCTATAAATCAGCATGATATGAAGATCAAGTGTCCTCGTCTGTGATGTCTTCATAATCTTTGTTCCCATAGATAATGAATTTGAGTACCTTCCACCATCATATTCAAATAAGGTTGCATGTTGTTAATTCCACAATTCTCTAAGCCAGTTTTTTATGATAACAAATTATTAAGTGTTTGACTAATCTTGTATTTTGTCTCTGGGTGTTTATTTCAAGACAAGTCAGTATGAAGTCTTGAGAACTAGCTATGCTCTCGAGAACTAGTTCTAGCTAAGAAGGATCTGCTCCACCTAGTTATATAAATATCTTTCTGCTAATATGGAAAGTAATTCTTATTGTGCAAATAAGTCACAAGAGGACCTTGCTTATGTCAGACATTTTTCTTTTGCACGGTGAGGAAATTTCCTCTTTGAAGAGTTGTTGAGGAGATCCACAATTCAAGGGAAAAAGTGAGTATTGTTTATTCTATAATTGAAAAGATAAAGCATTTTGGATTTCCATGTGCTAATCGGTAGACAGCTGTCCTAGAGGAACGGTCCTTTCTCTTTTAAGTAGAAAAATTCCTAAAGACTTCAGCAAGAAGAGTAACAGAGAGAAAAATTATGCAGCTTAAGCTAGAGAGTGAAATTCATCTTCTCTAAACTTCCAAAACTGGTTTTTCTGCATTTCTCTCTTCATCTTCCTCAAGTACACGAAATTGTTACATTATGCTCTTTTGAGAGTTTGATCTTATTTGGGTATTTTCCTTTGATAAAAAGGTTTTGTATTCAGATTTCTAGGGAGAAATATAGGTGTGTGATCTTCCTTCATGTGTGTTGGAAGAGATAAGTTTATGGTGAGCTTTGAAGAAAAACCATGGATGTAAGCTTGGAGAAGCTTGGGCAACAAAACTTGGATCTTAGTGGAACCTCAAGAAATTGAGAGAGTGGATGCATGCAATTTGGCCGAACCACTATAAACTTATGTGTCAAATCTCTTCTCTGTTCATCTTTTTAATTTTCAATTTATTTATATTTCTGAGATCTGTTCATGTTTCTGGTTATGGAGTATGATATTCTAAATCTGTCATATTTGTTGGCTAAAATAGTTGTGTCTCTTTGTTGAACTATGTGTTATTCGAGAACTAGTTCTTCAGGTAAAAAAACTAGTTCCTGAAGAGAACTAGATATTGTTTTGTGTTTTAAAACTGAGTTAGTTTTAAATTTTGAAAACTCCTATTCACCCCCCTCAGGAGTATTTCCTGTAACATTCACATGTCGCTCATCTAGGTAATTATCTTTTAGAAATTTTGGCATTCCATCTATGAATATATAAGTCACATAGACCAACAACAAAGTACATATAACTTTCACCTTTCAGTACTTCTTCGTCAATGTGTTCTTTAAAAACCATATACCTTCTTTATTTCCCATATGGCTGGCTCCAAAGGCATCTAAAATGCACTAATAAAATGCATGACAAATTCATAATAATATTTTCAAATACATAGAAAGGATTTACATAGACAAAATATGCGGATGTTATACTCACCATGATTCGGTTGAAAAACACTAAGTCTGTGACTTGCACTGCAAAAAGAAGGACCGTTGGTCATCACATCAGCTGCAAACTTGAAAGCTTCAGATCATTCATCTAAATGGTGATCGTGTTCATCTAATAATAATGGGAGACACTCCCTTAGAAGGTGTACGATATTGCGTTGCCTCCTTGTCCAAACCATCCATACAACATATGAGATATGAATAACCTTTTGAAAGAATAAAGTGAGCTTAATGTTTCAAGTCAAATTCTAGGATATAAAATGGAATATAAAAGAAAGCAAATTAGAGAACACAAAAATGACATTTTGCCTCAATAGAAAGTGTTGTTAATGTCTTTGTATAATGTCTAAATTTAAAAACATATAACATTAGTAGTAATCGAAAATAAGGATGAAGATATGAAATAGAGAAGCAAGAGGACACACCTTGGTTTGGAGAACCTACAAAAATACTAAAAGTTTAGTCTCTCAAAATAAAAAAAATTATTTGGCAAAGAATTGTGGGTTTACCTCCTTTATATTTTATTTGGCAAAGAATTGTGGATTTAGCTCCTTTATATTGGCTTAAAACGTTATATTTGTGCTCAGCTGTCTTTCTTTTTTAAAATAACTGAAAATTCTAACTCTTGTGTGTGTGCCACCCCTAATTATCTGTCTAAAACCCTAATTGTCCTAGGGTTAGTACTTGATAAAACATAGACGTTCCGAAAAGTTACTTTGGTTAAAATATAAATTAGAAGTTTATTCCAATATATAGAGACATGAATTTAGGTTTTATTTTAGCCTATATTTGCAATTACCAAAGTTGACTCCATTACGTATTATCATCTAATACTAATTAGCTTTTAAGTTAATTGGTATCTAGGGTTATTCAATTATTTTTCTTTTTATTTAAGGAATGTAATAATGTCTTCAATTTTTCAGCATATTGTCAAGCAATTAATTTTCATATTAAACATGTTTTGCACCTTACTTTGTTGTGGAGTCATTAAAAATAATTTCACACTTAGAAAGTTGTCAAATATCTTCATTTTCTTAGGTGTATATGAATTTTTAAAACTATTTACGTACTCACCTTTATTGTTAATGTCTTTGTATAATTTCTAAATTTAAAAACATATACCATTAGTAGTAATCGAAAATAAGGATGAAGATATGAAATAGAGAAGCAAGAGGACACACCTTGGTTTGGAGAACCTACAAAAATACAAAAAGTTTAGTCTCTCAAAATAAAAAAAAATTATTTGGCAAAGAATTGTGGGTTTACCTCCTTTATATTGGCTTAAAACATTATGTTTGTGCTCAACTGTCTTTCTTTTTTTAAATGACTGAAAATCCTAACTTTTGTGAGTATGTGCCATCCCCAATTATCTATCTAAAACCCTAATTGTGCTAGGGTTAGTACTTGATAAAACATGGACATTCCAAAAAGTTAATTTGATAAAAATATCAATTAGAAGTTTATTCCAGTATATAGAGGCATGAATTTAGGTTTGATTTTAGCCTATATTTGTAGTTACCAAAGTTGACTCCATTACTAATTATCATCTAATACCAATCAGCTTTTAAGTTAATTAGTATCTAGGGTTATTCAATTGATTTTCTTCCTATTTAAGGAATGTAATCATGTCTTCAATTTTTCAGCATACTAAGCAATGAATTTTCGTATTAAACATGTTTTGCACCTTACTTTGTTGTGGAGTCATTAAAAATAATTTCATACTTTAGAAAGTTGTCAAATATCTTAATTTTTTTTAGGTATATATGAATTTTAAAAACTATTTACGTACTCACCCTTATTTTTTAAAATATTTAATTTGAAAACATTTTTTACTTTTAGATTGTAATTATTTATACGATCAAAGAATTTCTATATCGTAAAAATTAATTGATATGAAGCATCCTTAGGCGTAATAGTATATGCGAATTATGACTTATTTTAACATATAGAATTGATATAATGTAACATTTTTTAGAAGAAAATAACTTGATATATTAGTAATTTCATATACCAAATTATATATGAAATAAATGTTGGAAATTAGGGAAAGAATGGTAGACATCCTGCCATCTTCTTTTGAATGCTTCATTTCAGTTTGATTATAGGGATGACTATAAATATTATCATTTTTAAGTTTTGCCAACACCATTTAATTATTCTTATAAGTGATGATAATTTTGTAAATGGACATTAAAACCTTGTATTATAGCTTATTGTAATTCGGGGGATAAGAGATTGGAAAGTGATAAAAAAAATTCCTTTTCATAACAAACAAAAGCTTGTAAACATAAAATATCTCAAATGAATCTACTGTATGGCCTAATAGAAAACATATGAGAATGCAAAATTCCTATAATGAAGACAAATTTAAAAATGATCTTAGTGCCTATCTTGGAAGATATCAAGTATCCTAAATTCCTAATCAATGACACAAATATTACTTGATTAAATTGCAAATTAAGCTAAGTACTTTGCCACCGAGATGCTCAAAGATAATGGCATCTCCCTCCTTTACTTTGTTGTCCTCCATGAATTTGGAAAAATCATCACCAAACTTGATAGTGATGTACACCAATGGGGGACATGAATGGTTCTAACCTTCCAAATTTTTTGGTTCCAATAGAAGATAAGGTACCACATATCCTCATTGTCATCCATGAATTCATCCCAAAACGCATAGGGGATTGGCTAGAAAGAATTCACAAAAGTTATTATTAACACTTAAGCAAGGAAAAAATTGAAAATAAATAAAGAACATGATAACAATGTTACCAAATTTTTTTTAGAAACCACATTAGATGTGACTTGAACAACAAATGATAAATCCACCGTCTTGGTACTTTTCGCCTCCATGAAAGCAGTTGATTCAAGAATTCCAGCCCGCTCACCTTCTGTTAGAATAAATGACAGGTTCTCCTTTGGCGTCCTTGACCACCTGTTTTGTGTTGTCACCATTTCTATTAGAGGGGTAAATAAAAAGATGTTGATAATTTTAAGTTTTCTCTCAAACTTAACACACATATAACAACAGTAACATAGAAAGAGATGAAGAAGATATGAAATAGAAAATAAAGAAGATACATCTCAGTTTGATTTGTTGCAAACACCACAAAGTTCACTTTCTCAAGTTGCAATATTGTTTGGTGCAAAATTATGGGCTCCCTCCTATTTATATAATGGAAGTGATTCGTTTCCCCTTGTTGTGTGTGTGTGCTGCACTCACTTGGGTCTCTCCAAATCTAATTGTGCTAGGGTTTAGGTCTCCTCATTGCTAAATGTTGGCTACAATCTCTTGGACCAAATATGTGTTCAAAGCTATATGCATTAGCTCTATAAATAGGTCTAAAAGGAATAATTATTTAGCCCACAAGAATGCTTGACCGAAGGCTGATATATGCTGATTGAAGCTGTATTTCAATTAAATATTTTGGCATTAAATAGCTAAACCAATAAGCCTTTAGAGGCAAATCATAATAGCAAAAATAAAAGTCATAACGGAATGACCATGCAATCTTAATAGGGAAGCTTCAAAATAATACTACATAAACCATGGAATAGACACTTCCAATAACCAAAACTCTTTCATGCGTGTACAATTTGTTCAAATTTTAACTATATGAAGCCTAATGCAACAAATAGTAAACCCTAAGACTAAATTTCAAAACAATGGAAGAATTCTTGCTATCATTAATTATAAAAACCTAATATTCATCAATTGACCAATTATACTAATTTGTTATAAAGCAATTATAGACATTTCCTTTTTATCATATCTGTTTTAAAGAAGGCAATTTGAGAGAAATTCCTATATTGAGAAATTGTAGATGCCATTAATTATAAGAACCCAAAATTCCTACATTAACCAATTATACTAAATTTTTAAAAGACAACTATATGCATTTCTGACTTATACATATTAAATTTTGACTGGAATTATTTTTCCTAAATTTTGAAATAATTCAAATATTAATAAAAAAATTTGTTGACCATTATTTATAGATTTGTGCTTTCATATAAAATTGTTGTAAAGAGACAGAATTCCTCAAGTGTTGCAATATTTAGTTTATAAGTTTTCTTATTTTTGTTTCAAATATATTTACTTAATTGAAAATTTCAAAATCATGCTTTGCGAATTTTAATTTCCACAACGATAAATTGCACCAATTTTTACTAATTTTTATACCTATTTCTTTAAAAAAAAAATTCATTGATTCCTTACATGATTGGAAAAATATTTAATAATGGAATAACTAATTAAATAATAATATACGGAATAGGAACTTAACAAAAACTTACATCATTAATCGTTAATGCAAAGGATTTCAAATAATATACATATTATAGGCTCATATTTTTCAATGAGTGAATCCAAATACCATAAAATGCATCATTAGTGCATTATATTATTCATGTTAACAAACCTAATTTCTAGCCTACTCCAAAAGAATCATATTAATTGTTTGCAAAAGTAGTCAAGCAAGGAACATTTCCTCTTACATGTTCAAAGAGTATCGTATTTTTCTCTTCAATGTAATTGTCCTCCATAAATTTGATGAGCTGTTCAGCAAACTTGACTATGATTAACACATCTTGTGGTATATGCAGCACTCTAACCTTCCATATATTTCTGTCCCAACCAAGGAACTAAATGTCGTGTCGTTTCGACCGAAACGCACGAAAATTTTCCATTTCCTTCATGCACAACACGACACGAGGGTGCAGTTCAGAAAATATCCTGTTTCCATGGAAACTTGCTGGTGTTGGTGCATTTCGGTGGAAACTGACAGAAACACACGAAATTTCTAGCTTTGTATCGAAACAAACTGAATGAACAGCATGGTGGCCCTGAAGAAATATTGGTACTTGGAGTTGACAGTGTAACCACGATGAAGAAGAAGCTTCACAAGCCATGAAGCTATGTACCCAGAAGCACCAGTGACACACACCAGCTTTCCTGCGGCGCTGCTCATCTTCTTTCTCCTTCAGCTTCTGTTTTGAGTTTTGGCGAATGGAATGGTTCTTTCTTGCTATATATACTGTTAGCCCAGTGACACACACCAGCTTTCCTGCGGCCCTGCTCATCTTCTTTCTCCTTCAGCTTCTGTTTTGAGTTTTGGCGAATGGAATGGTTCTTTCTTGCTATATATACTGTTAGTGCTTAGTGCGTTCCTTTTGGTGTCACTGTCACTGGACCAAAATGTAAATACGACAATATGTGTCATCGTAACTTGGAGTGGTGACCAGGGCAAGCTCCCATCCAGTTGNGGAAAAAGTGAGTATTGTTTATTCTATAATTGAAAAGATAAAGCATTTTGGATTTCCATGTGCTAATCGGTAGACAGCTGTCCTAGAGGAACGGTCCTTTCTCTTTTAAGTAGAAAAATTCCTAAAGACTTCAGCAAGAAGAGTAACAGAGAGAAAAATTATGCAGCTTAAGCTAGAGAGTGAAATTCATCTTCTCTAAACTTCCAAAACTGGTTTTTCTGCATTTCTCTCTTCATCTTCCTCAAGTACACGAAATTGTTACATTATGCTCTTTTGAGAGTTTGATCTTATTTGGGTATTTTCCTTTGATAAAAAGGTTTTGTATTCAGATTTCTAGGGAGAAATATAGGTGTGTGATCTTCCTTCATGTGTGTTGGAAGAGATAAGTTTATGGTGAGCTTTGAAGAAAAACCATGGATGTAAGCTTGGAGAAGCTTGGGCAACAAAACTTGGATCTTAGTGGAACCTCAAGAAATTGAGAGAATGGATGCATGCAATTTGGCCGAACCACTATAAACTTATGTGTCAAATCTCTTCTCTGTTCATCTTTTTAATTTTCAATTTATTTATATTTCTGAGATCTGTTCATGTTTCTGGTTATGGAGTATGATATTCTAAATCTGTCATATTTGTTGGCTAAAATAGTTGTGTCTCTTTGTTGAACTATGTGTTATTCGAGAACTAGTTCTTCAGGTAAAAAAACTAGTTCCTGAAGAGAACTAGATATTGTTTTGTGTTTTAAAACTGAGTTAGTTTTAAATTTTGAAAACTCCTATTCACCCCCCTCAGGAGTATTTCCTGTAACATTCACATGTCGCTCATCTAGGTAATTATCTTTTAGAAATTTTGGCATTCCATCTATGAATATATAAGTCACATAGACCAACAACAAAGTACATATAACTTTCACCTTTCAGTACTTCTTCGTCAATGTGTTCTTTAAAAACCATATACCTTCTTTATTTCCCATATGGCTGGCTCCAAAGGCATCTAAAATGCACTAATAAAATGCATGACAAATTCATAATAATATTTTCAAATACATAGAAAGGATTTACATAGACAAAATATGCGGATGTTATACTCACCATGATTCGGTTGAAAAACACTAAGTCTGTGACTTGCACTGCAAAAAGAAGGACCGTTGGTCATCACATCAGCTGCAAACTTGAAAGCTTCAGATCATTCATCTAAATGGTGATCGTGTTCATCTAATAATAATGGGAGACACTCCCTTAGAAGGTGTACGATATTGCGTTGCCTCCTTGTCCAAACCATCCATACAACATATGAGATATGAATAACCTTTTGAAAGAATAAAGTGAGCTTAATGTTTCAAGTCAAATTCTAGGATATAAAATGGAATATAAAAGAAAGCAAATTAGAGAACACAAAAATGACATTTTGCCTCAATAGAAAGTGTTGTTAATGTCTTTGTATAATGTCTAAATTTAAAAACATATAACATTAGTAGTAATCGAAAATAAGGATGAAGATATGAAATAGAGAAGCAAGAGGACACACCTTGGTTTGGAGAACCTACAAAAATACTAAAAGTTTAGTCTCTCAAAATAAAAAAAATTATTTGGCAAAGAATTGTGGGTTTACCTCCTTTATATTGGCTTAAAACATTATGTTTGTGCTCAACTGTCTTTCTTTTTTTAAATGACTGAAAATCCTAACTTTTGTGAGTATGTGCCATCCCCAATTATCTATCTAAAACCCTAATTGTGCTAGGGTTAGTACTTGATAAAACATGGACATTCCAAAAAGTTAATTTGGTAAAAATATCAATTAGAAGTTTATTCCAGTATATAGAGGCATGAATTTAGGTTTGATTTTAGCCTATATTTGTAGTGACCAAAGTTGACTCCATTACTAATTATCATCTAATACCAATCAGCTTTTAAGTTAATTAGTATCTAGGGTTATTCAATTGATTTTCTTCCTATTTAAGGAATGTAATCATGTCTTCAATTTTTCAGCATACTAAGCAATGAATTTTCGTATTAAACATGTTTTGCACCTTACTTTGTTGTGGAGTCATTAAAAATAATTTCATACTTTAGAAAGTTGTCAAATATCTTAATTTTTTTTAGGTATATATGAATTTTAAAAACTATTTACGTACTCACCCTTATTTTTTAAAATATTTAATTTGAAAACATTTTTTACTTTTAGATTGTAATTATTTATACGATCAAAGAATTTCTATATCGTAAAAATTAATTGATATGAAGCATCCTTAGGCGTAATAGTATATGCGAATTATGACTTATTTTAACATATAGAATTGATATAATGTAACATTTTTTAGAAGAAAATAACTTGATATATTAGTAATTTCATATACCAAATTATATATGAAATAAATGTTGGAAATTAGGGAAAGAATGGTAGACATCCTGCCATCTTCTTTTGAATGCTTCATTTCAGTTTGATTATAGGGATGACTATAAATATTATCATTTTTAAGTTTTGCCAACACCATTTAATTATTCTTATAAGTGATGATAATTTTGTAAATGGACATTAAAACCTTGTATTATAGCTTATTGTAATTCGGGGGATAAGAGATTGGAAAGTGATAAAAAAAATTCCTTTTCATAACAAACAAAAGCTTGTAAACATAAAATATCTCAAATGAATCTACTGTATGGCCTAATAGAAAACATATGAGAATGCAAAATTCCTATAATGAAGACAAATTTAAAAATGATCTTAGTGCCTATCTTGGAAGATATCAAGTATCCTAAATTCCTAATCAATGACACAAATATTACTTGATTAAATTGCAAATTAAGCTAAGTACTTTGCCACCGAGATGCTCAAAGATAATGGCATCTCCCTCCTTTACTTTGTTGTCCTCCATGAATTTGGAAAAATCATCGCCAAACTTGATAGTGATGTACACCAATGGGGGACATGAATGGTTCTAACCTTCCAAATTTTTTGGTTCCAATAGAAGATAAGGTACCACATATCCTCATTGTCATCCATGAATTCATCCCAAAACGCATAGGGGATTGGCTAGAAAGAATTCACAAAAGTTATTATTAACACTTAAGCAAGGAAAAAATTGAAAATAAATAAAGAACATGATAACAATGTTACCAAATTTTTTTTAGAAACCACATTAGATGTGACTTGAACAACAAATGATAAATCCACCGTCTTGGTACTTTTCGCCTCCATGAAAGCAGTTGATTCAAGAATTCCAGCCCGCTCACCTTCTGTTAGAATAAATGACAGGTTCTCCTTTGGCGTCCTTGACCACCTGTTTTGTGTTGTCACCATTTCTATTAGAGGGGTAAATAAAAAGATGTTGATAATTTTAAGTTTTCTCTCAAACTTAACACACATATAACAACAGTAACATAGAAAGAGATGAAGAAGATATGAAATAGAAAATAAAGAAGATACATCTCAGTTTGATTTGTTGCAAACACCACAAAGTTCACTTTCTCAAGTTGCAATATTGTTTGGTGCAAAATTATGGGCTCCCTCCTATTTATATAATGGAAGTGATTCGTTTCCCCTTGTTGTGTGTGTGTGCTGCACTCACTTGGGTCTCTCCAAATCTAATTGTGCTAGGGTTTAGGTCTCCTCATTGCTAAATGTTGGCTACAATCTCTTGGACCAAATATGTGTTCAAAGCTATATGCATTAGCTCTATAAATAGGTCTAAAAGGAATAATTATTTAGCCCACAGGAATGCTTGACCGAAGGCTGATATATGCTGATTGAAGCTGTATTTCAATTAAATATTTTGGCATTAAATAGCTAAACCAATAAGCCTTTAGAGGCAAATCATAATAGCAAAAATAAAAGTCATAACGGAATGACCATGCAATCTTAATAGGGAAGCTTCAAAATAATACTACATAAACCATGGAATAGACACTTCCAATAACCAAAACTCTTTCATGCGTGTACAATTTGTTCAAATTTTAACTATATGAAGCCTAATGCAACAAATAGTAAACCCTAAGACTAAATTTCAAAACAATGGAAGAATTCTTGCTATCATTAATTATAAAAACCTAATATTCATCAATTGACCAATTATACTAATTTGTTATAAAGCAATTATAGACATTTCCTTTTTATCATATCTGTTTTAAAGAAGGCAATTTGAGAGAAATTCCTATATTGAGAAATTGTAGATGCCATTAATTATAAGAGCCCAAAATTCCTACATTAACCAATTATACTAAATTTTTAAAAGACAACTATATGCATTTCTGATTTATACATATTAAATTTTGACTGGAATTATTTTTCCTAAATTTTGAAATAATTCAAATATTAATAAAAAAATTTGTTGACCATTATTTATAGATTTGTGCTTTCATATAAAATTGTTGTAAAGAGACAGAATTCCTCAAGTGTTGCAATATTTAGTTTATAAGTTTTCTTATTTTTGTTTCAAATATATTTACTTAATTGAAAATTTCAAAATCATGCTTTGCGAATTTTAATTTCCACAACGATAAATTGCACCAATTTTTACTAATTTTTATACCTATTTCTTTAAAAAAAAAATTCATTGATTCCTTACATGATTGGAAAAATATTTAATAATGGAATAACTAATTAAATAATAATATACGGAATAGGAACTTAACAAAAACTTACATCATTAATCGTTAATGCAAAGGATTTCAAATAATATACATATTATAGGCTCATATTTTTCAATGAGTGAATCCAAATACCATAAATTGCATCATTAGTGCATTATATTATTCATGTTAACAAACCTAATTTCTAGCCTACTCCAAAAGAATCATATTAATTGTTTGCAAAAGTAGTCAAGCAAAGAACATTTCCTCTTACATGTTCAAAGAGTATCGTATTTTTCTCTTCAATGTAATTGTCCTCCATAAATTTGATGAGCTGTTCACCGAACTTGACTATGATTAACACATCTTGTGGTATATGCAGCACTCTAACCTTCCATATATTTCTGTCCCAACATGTAGTCATAAGCCAGGTTGTTTCCTTATCCCCCATGTATTCATTCCAGAACTCAAATGGAATGGGCTAGCATAAAAGAAAAAATTACCAATTTATTTAAAAATAGCTTCAACTTTATTTGAAGAAATAATTAAGAAGATAGATCTAATATTTACCATGATTTTTGTAGTCAGGATATCACAGGTGATTTCAACTGCTAATGAGAAGTTGACGATCTTAGTATTCATACCATCATAAAAAGCCATAGATTGAGGATAAACGGATCTCTCCTCCACATTTAGGATAAAGGGGAGAACCTCCTTTGGTGCCTCGTCATTTGTACGCTGCTTTCTATGTATTCTAAACATCGTAGCTTATATGCAATATAGTATATTTAATTTTTAATTCAAGTAGCAGTAGAAGAATAACAGAATATATATATATATATATATATGAAAACCCTTACCTTGCTGTTGTAAAAAATGCAGCTTCAATTCCAGCTTTACCTCCTCTATTCTTTTTGCGTGCTACAACAATGCTAACTTGTTGGTACCCTATTTATATATATGGTCATATGCCCTAATTGATTGCAAGGAACCATAGCACAAAAGTAAGCCCTAACACTGAATTACACGCCTTTAGCAATCCTTATTTAGTAGGAAATTTGAAATTGATTAGTTCGGTTTGCATTCCTTATATTTCTCTTTTGAAATTTCAATCATAGATCTTGGTTCTCATGTTTAGCAATAATTGTACATGTAAAATCAATGTTGTAAAAAATTAACCATTTAAAATTAATACACAAAGATCAATTAACATTAAATCCCTTAAATTTTTCTAATTTTATTTGTTATATGAATAAAATCAAGATGCTGAAAGAATTGCTATATGTGCTNTAAAATCAAGATGCTGAAAGAATTGCTATCTGTGCTCCTACTGTAATCTCTTCCTTTTTCTTGGTGAGATACAACACCAAGTTTTCTTGGAAATGTGTTTGCTTTGAATTTTTTTTGAATTTCATGTTAATTTATCAAATCATGATATAATTATGTATTAATTAAAATTTAGAATTTATATTAATTATTATATAATCATAATATAATTAACTTAAAATTTTCATATTCAGTTTCTTTATTGATCATCCAACAAAAGAAATTTACAATTTTTCATTCTTTTTAGTGATAGAAATTTATTTTTTCTAATAAATAAAAGTTAAAATCGACAAATAAACTTCATTTTACCATATTTTAATGCTCATGTGTAATTTTAAATAAATAAATACGAAAATAATTATAAATTAGAAAATTATAATATTTTTCAATCAAATAGCAATTATAATTGATTGATAACTATTTAATTTAGGAAATTTTAACTTCCAAATTAATTATGGACTGATTGATTACCATTGATATTTGTATGGGATATTTGACTAATTGTTTTAATATGAAAATTAATAATATTATATGTCTACAGTCAATTGGCAATTATAATTGATTGACTACCATTTAATATGAAATTTTTTAACTTTCACATTAATGTTAAAGGAGGCAATTAAAGAAAGTTTTGATAATTTGGCAATTAATTTCTCTCTAAACCCATTGGCAATTAATTTGGCAAGTCAAAAAATATCTTTAGTTCTTCTAAACCCATGTTTGAAGACTATCTCTAAAGCCTACTATTTTGTTACTCTAAAAAATTTATCCATATTGTTGGAGAGTTTTGTATTAGTGTCAGAGGGTCAAATATATAATTTCTTATAGTTTGAATTTTTTAAAATTAAATAAATTCAAAATTAATTTAAATTTACATAATGGATTGATGGGAAAATAATTAAGCACCAAAATGTTTTGATATACATCTTTAATGCTGATTAATTTTATTTATGATTTAAATTCATTGTTTTTAATATTGTATTTCAATCATGATTAAAGTTGAAATTTAAATTCAAAGTAGGCCAAAAAATAATTTCACATGCATGTATATTAAAATTAAATAAAAATGATAATGATAATTAAATATTCAAATTTCATTAATTCCATAATTCCAATGGTGGAATATACTATTGGAAGTTTTTAAAAATTACATTTTTTTAAAAAATAAAAAATTAATTTCAAAAATTCCTCTCCCCTTCTACAAAGAATTCTAACAGAACAAAATTCTAGTGGAATTTTTAAAAAATGTCTACCATTGGATTTTCCGTTAGAAAATACAGATTTTCTTGTAGTGTGAATACTAATTTATGTGTGTATATTTAAACATTGACTACCTTTTGTATACCTACGCCTTAACTATTCATGCAAATCACTTATTTACCCAAATCTCAATTTCAGTCGAGATTCCTTTTTATTCACTTAGGCAGAGAGTCTTAACAATTAAAACAGAGGAGAAATATAATAAAATTGAAAAAAAAAAATGTAGATAAAACATTATATGTTTGTGTAGTTACTTTTCCTAACATCCCAAATAGCTAAAAAGAAAGAGATGTATACTCAGTTTGAACAGCAGCCCAAAATAAAGTTTGTAGGAAAAAATGCCAATCTGAAACAGAATGAAAAAAGAAAAACAAAGTAAACTCCCAATAAACCCAACTCCAATCATATCAAAATATGGAAAAGACATATATTGGAAAAGGAGAATCAGCATACAGGAGTAAAAAGTTTTAGATGTCCATAAGTGGGAAAACTCCCAATATATTTGCAACAATGAGAGGAAAAAAAAAAAAAAAAANNNAAAAAAAAAAAAAAAAAAAAAAGACCCATGGGCAGGGCAACGGAAAAGCAAAACCATCCAAGAGAGAATAAAATCAAGAATAGCATATATTACCTGTAAAAAAGAAAGGCATGAATTTTTCAGGTCTCTTTATTCTTTGTATCTATCTCACCTCATCTTCTTTCACCTTCCTATCAAATTAGTATCTCATTTAGAGATGATGGAAGAAACCTCATGTATGCTTGATGGAGCTTACAAAGAAGAATTCTAAGGGAAACAAAGGTAATTCTCACGATTGAAGGCTCTGTAGTGTATTCTGCAAACATAAACTCAATTCTAGGAGTCAGTTTTAATTTAATCTTGAATGTAGCTGAATAATTAATTAAGAAATAAACTCAATTATAAGAGTTAGTTTTAATTTACAATTTTCTTTGACTTCTTTTTCTATGTTGTTTAAAACGTGCATGATGGAAAAATTGTAGGGAATATGAACATAATTCCTTGTTGTCTAATTTCATCTCATCATAAGAGTTGACTAACTTTATCGTTCAATAGCAATAATTTGCAAACTCAATCGTAGGCACCACCATGCCACCGAGTCACTAACCTAGTATCTTAAAAAAGGAAAAATATGAGCTATATATTAATTTGCTCCATTTAGAAAATTCTTAGTTTTGTTCACTGTTTATAGCAAAATAGTTGCCTTCTCTCTCTCACACACACTCTTTCTAATTATTTCAATTTTCTAACTTATTTCGTTCCGTGGTATTTTTTTTTTCCTTTTCTTTTTGCTGCTGGTGACCATGTAGTAGGAATTTGATCTTTTGAATGCAACCTCAACGTCTCATGGAGTGATTGGCCAATGGTTAGGTTTTCGGGTTTATCTATCAGTTTGCATTATGGGTGTCTTTTTTCCAGCCTTGGGCTCAATTATTGTTGGATTTGAGACAATATTTACATCTAAATATATAATAATATTTAAACATGTCTTATAATGTTCATGTATTTATATATCTTGATACCTAAAGAGGATTAAAAAACACAAAAACACAATTTTTAAAGAGTAATAATATAGATGAATTTTTTTTTATAAAAAAAAATCTACCAACTATATTTAGTAACATCATTAAAACATATATATTACACGATAAAATCTAGGTTTAATGATAGTTAAACATATATGAAATTTTAATAATATTTTTATGGTACCTAGAAAATATCAAATCTCATTTCCCTTAGTTTTACATATGATCTTTCTTAAATTTATCCTTCAATAGTAATTATTGGAACTATATTATTGCAAACATAAATAATAATGTAATAAAGTTGCTGTTTTACTAAAACTAAACTCTAAAAAAGTGTTATTACTTTTGTTTCTTAGTTTTAATTTGCTTCAAATTTGTTTCAGTATGCTAGTTTTGACATTATATTTAATCTGATTTATAGTACCTACTCCAGTAACCTATTTTTTGAGAAGTGTGGGAATCAAATAAATCTATTGATTTAGAATAACTTCATTTAAGTTCTTAGTGGAGTGCAGCAAAATGGAAGATAAAGGTATGTCTTCTATCTCACTACTCAACTAATTAACTATTAAAAATATAGTTTGGATACTGTAGATTAAAACAAAACATTTTTCTTTGTCCTCAAGCATTTGTGCTGGTTTGATGGAAATCATGAATAAAGCCCATTAAAAGAAAAAACAAATGTCATGATACTTAACCAAATAACATGAAAAAAAGAAGAAGCAAACGTTGGGTTACATGAAAAATAAAAGGCAAATATGGCATTTGAAATAGCTAATTACAACTAAACACTAAGGATTAATGTGGCATTTGAAGCTCATTGTTGATAAATATATTGGTTAATAGGCCAGGATTAATGTGAATGGACAATAATACATTTGATTTTAGTATGAACCTATATAAATGTAACCCATGTGCTCGTCAGTAGATACAAACATCTCCTAAGGAAATAACAGCATCATGTGATGTCACATTTGCAATGCTTGTTGATCCTAGTGCAGTGCGTATAGTTCAGCTTTGTCTTCCAAGCTTCCAATTATATATTAGTTCTGAGCTAGTTATGCTTACCTCCATTTCAGTTGGTTGTTGCTTTTGGGAAGCATGGAGCTGCAAGTGGAATAAGTCCAGGAAAAGGGTGCTATATTCAAAATCCTGCCATTATACTATATTTGACACATAATGGCATTTTAAATAATATAGACAATTACAAATTAAACAATTATACTATATTTGACACAAGATGTAGCTCTTCCTCGGGAGATGATTTATATCTACAGACAAACACATAGGTCATTAAGCATAAATTAGAAGGCAATACTAACATTTACTAAGAACTATCCAGTACGGATTCAAATTCCTAGCATACTAAAAAAAAGGTAAGAAACCTTTATGTTCTTTATTTATTTATTTTTTTCCATTTTGGTGATTTGGTTAGTAAATGACAAATTAAAAAGACAATGGAATTCATATTATTTAAAATACTTGGATGCATAACATGTTTAAAAAGATAGGAATATCACTTATCAGAAGAAGGAAGAATATGTAGATGAAATAAAAGGAACCAAATAGCCTACCTGATTTTCACAATAGATACCGCTGATCAAAACTCTCTCATTTTGGTGATTAACAGTACAACCCTCTTCTAAAAGAAACTTTTATTCATTACAATACATGGATGCATAACATGTTTAAAAGAAAGGAAGAGTATCTAGATCAAGAAACAGAAAAACAAATAAACTACTTGATTTTCACAATAGCTATAGCGCCTCAAAACTCTTTCGTTTTGGTGATTACCAGCACACCCCAATTACAAAGAAACCTTTGATTGCAAGGAACAAATCAGAAAATTATCACAGAATAATAGAAAATAAGAAAATCATAAAAGAAATATCATGGAGATGTCACCTCTTACCTCCGACTTGCTGAAAGCCTCCTAAACTAGTTGTAATAGTCTCATGGTTGGTTTTTAGGAATTCATGGGAGCAGCACTGAGGAGGATGTGGGGGCAAGGGGTGGCTGAGTTAGGCTTTATTATATACACGAAGGTTAGCTCCAAAGAAACCCTCATATACCAAATTCAAATTTTAAAATACTAAATTTATGGTCCTCAAAATTGTTCTAATAATTAGGATATCAATCAGTTAAAATCTTAGCCTTATAATTAGGATATCAATCACATATGACTCACATAAATATCATAGATATTAATGATAATTAAAATCAAAATTAACTCAATCATAAAAGATTGATTTGTGTCTCTCATTTTAATTTCCTAATCCTCATTAATGCCCAAAGTCACCATAGTCAGACCCAATTTTGGGCTGATGCCATGCCTTCTAAATAAATATCACGTTTAGTAAAAATAGGATGATAAGGAAAGATTCAAAATGTATAAAATAATAAGTATTTTACTTAGAGCCCATTACCCATTGTCCTCATAATAAATATGAACATTATGAGATTTGCAATTAACATTGATATTTCTCAATCAATTTTATTTAAGTGAATCAGAAAAAAATTTATAATAATTTGTGGCAAAAGAAATTAATGCATTGTGTTTTAGTCCTCATTCAAATTTAAATGTGATGCACATATTAAGCAGTAAAATTAAGGACACCAAATTAAATAATATTACATAAACAAATGATGTATTGAGAGAGAGCAAAACCTTGTTCCCTTTGGAGATGGAGGAGATTGAGAGGAAAATGAATAATAAAATTACGATTATAAAACCTTTTTGAGTAAGATTTTGCCACAACCATTATATTTCCTATTAATCATAGAGAGAGATCAAAAATAAAATCTAGATATTAAAAGTTAAGATAGAATAGAGCATACCTTGTTGCCTTTGGAGATAAAGGAGATGGAAAAGAGAAGGAATAATGAAATAGAAAAATAGTTGCATAAGGAGATTGAGTGATAGCTTAAACTGAAATAGATATTGTGAAACAAAATTACAGCAACAAAGACAATACAAAGAAAGAGCATACCTTGTTTCCTTTAGGGATGGAGGAGATGGAGTCAATAAGGAATATAGAAAGAGCAAAACAGCTACATAATGGAATACATATTGAGCAAGATAACTATAACTTTCGAAAAAATGATTTGAAAGAGCAAACCTAGGAGCTTATTCAAATGGAGGAAAATGGTTGACAAATTCATGAGCTAATGGGGTGAGCCTCATATGTAGTGCAATATATATAGAGATTTATGTAGGCACAAACTCCAAACCTTAATTTTTGAAATCTCATTGACAAATCAGCATTTATTGTGGGACTAAAATTTAGGAGAGTACTTGACAATTCTAATTAACCAAAATTAATTGAATAAATTTCTTGTCTAAACCAAATTTCACCATTTTATAATTATGATTCTTATTTTTTTAGGCAATTTTGTATATTATATTTGAATTAATATTGTAATTGTAATAGCATTAAATGTGAATATTTTATGACTTGTAATAATGACTAGGAGTGCCATGTGGCAAGTTGTGAAGCATTTGCATATTCCTTTTAAAGTTATACTAGTATTAGGCCCCGCGCGATGCGCGGCTGGGCATTACGGCGGGGGGCGACACAGAATAAAAAAATCCTATTGGATTACCCGTTGAGGTTGCTTTAGTGGTTATCCATATTATAGTCCTATTAGAATTTTTAGAAACTTGTCCATATGGTCTAACCCCACCCTTTTTCCAAGTGCCATAGGAAATCCTATTTAATCACCCGACGTGATTAGTTTATTGGTTATCCAAATTATAATCCTATTAAAACTTTAGCAAACTTGTACCTGTGGTCTAACTCCAATATTTTTCCTAGTGCTATAGGTTATTTAATCTTTTTTGCCCCAAAGACTATACCTAGACCTAGTTATAATTTTGATTTTCGTTCCCTTTCCCTCTCCATCTCAATTATCATACTCGACCCTTACTTATTTCAACTCATTTATATTTAAATACGATTCTAATTACTATTGTTA